>JAUUEF010503119.1:0-11144 GCA_032361405.1 Panulirus homarus
GAGATATTGTACGATTATCAATTATTATTTCATATATTCACTACCTAATAAATATCTTCCACCACATAACATTCCGGTAACACTGCAGAAGAACGGGTGAAAAAGAAATGAATAAACACAGACACACAAGCTACATCCATAGGCATTGGTGGTCGTGGGTTAACTAATGGCTTTTAGGAAATATAACTATCACATATTACTTGCACTTATGAAAGTTGGCAAAAGTAGTCACCAGTGCTTTAAGCATCCAATGTTCCAGCTTCATGTAAATATTCTCTTATGACTTTAGCGCTTCATTCATGGTAAATACATGAAAATTACATTACATGACAGAATTTCTTTCGCACTCATTTTCCATTTACCTTTGATGAAACAATTCATATATTAAGTGTAGGCTGTATCAAAGTTAGAAATACATCAAGAAAATTAAATTATATCATTCACCTTTGTTGGAAAATTTAATAACAATCATATCTATATTGGATAACTTATCAACAACAATGCCAGTCATACTCCTAAGTCAATCAAGTATACAATCTTAAACATGTGCACATACATAATACAAATATAAATGAAAAGAAAAATAACTTTAACAGAAAACCTATACACACGTCTTTGCCTCAATAACAATAGGAAACTACAATAAACTTAAGAAATATATTAACGTTTACACGAACATTCAAATAACATCATAGACGTGGAACACATAGTAGCTACAGAACACAACAGAGATGAAAAACAAGTTTACCATAACAAAAAAATGTGTTTACCATGAGCAGAGTTTCCGTATCTGGACAACAGATGGTGTTTATAAACCAAGAGTTTATGACGGTAACGTTTTTCTTTTTAAGATGTCGACGAAGTTTAGATGGTGTCTCTTCGACCAGTTGGGTTGGGCAGGCTCAGAGGGGCTCGTGGGCTTCCGGCCATTGATCTTGGGGCAGACATGATTGTCTCGTCTGTGTCTTTACCCGTCATGCACTCTCCATTGTTTTTTGGTGACAGCTGCCAAGTACACTCTGCCCTCCAGTGATGTGTCGACACGGCGATTTGGCAAAGCGCGAAGAGCTTTATTGTGCTTCAGCTTTTATCAGTTGCTGAACGGTGATCATCCTGGCGCACCTCGGGCCATGAATGCTGCCGACTTGTGAACTCGACCTGTGTCATCTCAGCGGCCTGGGTAATAAAGGCAGTGTCAGTTGGTCGTGTAGTTGGCTTTATACCGTGTTATCCGTGGCATCACGTCCATACGTTATACCTGCAGGTTATCCAGGAGAGACGTGGAGTAATCTAACGTCAAAGAACTTGGCTAACTCAGGTGCGCTTTCGAGGAGATGAAGCATTCAATGAAAGGTAACAGTGGAGGTCCTCCCTTATGACTGGGGAGGCACAGACGCTAGTATTTCTGTGTGAGAATCATTGATTTGTGCCGGGAAACCGAGGCAGATTAATTGTGTACCCCCATGATCATCCTGTGAGCGGTATCGCAGAAGGATTACAAGGGTCACAAAGGGTCTTGGTCAGACCCCAGTGGACAGATGATCATTAAAATTAATCGTTACAAAATTGGTTCATTACATCAGCTACATTACATACATGACATAGGTTTTTTTATGGTAAGTATTACTGAGTAGATGCGGAGTGGATACAAGCTTAGGATGTTGGGTATCGTGTTGCTTACGATAAGGTGTTGACCCACACGTCGGCAGGTGCCGTGCCCCTCCGGAGCGGTCCTCACAAGTATCTAGACTACAACCGGACCCCAGCGAGACTGGAGGGCTTCAACTGAGCTCCGACAATACCGTTTCTAAGCCCATCACCAGCTGCTCCACTTCAACACACTCCGGAGTTTGAGGGACGAAAAAAAAAAAAAAAGTAACACACTTCAGTGGTGAAAGATACGCCCGTCTCATAAAACATCGTGCTTTACAACCATACAGAACGTAATCCAATAAGCATCGTTCACAATGATGTTATTCCTACAGGGGTTCGTAAGCATATACTCCAACAACAGAAGACAATCGAAACGGGTCATCAGGAGAGACAATAGTAATATCGGAGCTTTTCGTCCATCTGCGTTTATTATGGCATTGTGATTTTAGCACCCTCTTCTCCCCATATGTATGTAGATAAGCGTGTATCTGCGACCTTCATCTTGGTATAAGATTCAAGGAACTACATTTCACCCCTGGCTCCCCCCCAGCGTCTCCGTGTGGTCAACGGAACAGCTGTTGTCTGGGTGTCATCCACAACTCACATCATTAACATCCAAGTTCAGCCATTTATATATCCACTCTCATCTTATCAGGAAGGAAATACTACCTCCCCATCCCAGCACTCAGCTCCCTGGACCATCTGTAAGACCAGCCTGTGTCTGCTTTATCTCCAGCCCTCCCTCCCCCAGTAACACCCGCCCGAGTGTGTGTGTTATGAATTTCCACGAACATTATATCAACAACATTTTCTCGATTCTTTACATAGAGTAAATCTGTGATCCCAAGATGACTCATGAATCCGGCCCACCCTCTCAAGAACGCCAACAACAAGGCTTTCAAACACTTCATAGAACATAAACAAGCGACATCTAGAGGCATCTATAACAACCATCGGGTTATCTCTAAGTACGAGAAAGTAAGAGTCATATCGTCATGACATCAGAGCCACTTGAAGGCATGGTGAGGTGTCGCCCAGCCTCCCTGCCTTCCAGGAAATGAATAAGAAGACAAGGGTCGTGATCCCTCCTCGGACGTGCAGCCTAGCAGGTCTCTCCCTCCCCCTGCCGAGTCCATGGCCAGCCCCCTTGTAGCTTGCCTGCCTCCTGGTGAGTCCATGGTCAACCCCTGCTGGCTGCCTACCCACCTAGTGGGTTCATGACCTGCACCTATTGACTACCTGTCCCTGGCTGGGTCCATGACCTGCACTATATTGGCTGCCTTTCCCCTAATGGCTCCATGACCTGCATCTAGTGAGTAACTGCCTGCCCCCAGGTGGGTCCATGGCCTGCACCGAGTGACTGCCTGCTTCTAGGTGGGTCCGTGGCCTGCACCGAGTGACTGCCTGCTTCTAGGTGGGTCCGCGACCTGCACCTAGTGACTGCCTGACTGCCTGCCCACGGATGGGTGCGTAGGTTGCACCTCATGCCTGCCCCCTCCAGGGCATATGAAGCAAATGAGGTAAATCATGGAAAGGTGTGTGGGGCCTGGTTGTGGATAGGGAGCTGTGGTTTCGGTACATTACACATGACAGCTAGAAAATGTGAGTGGCTGTAGCCTTTCTTCGTCTGTTCCTTGCGCCACCTCGCTAACGCGGGATATGGCGGTCAAGTGTGAAAAAAATGAACAAAATGATAACTACAATAATAATGGTGATGATAGTAATAATAATGGTGAAAATATAAATGATGATGATAATGAAAAATAGATATTAGTTGTACGAATAAGACACTTTAGTCCCACAACCACAGCGAAGATTCCAGCGCCATGTCTATAAAGAACCAGGAGACAGAACTAAGACAGTAGACATAGCAATGTTGCAGACGTAGGAAGGAGACTGGGAATGTTATTTTCAGAGTCCTTCATCTATCAGCTGACAGGAAACAATAGTATCCTAGACTAGGTATCAGCTACAAAGATTTGGCACATTCTCGTGTGGTGGGAGAGTAATGGGTAGCGAGCGATCATTTCATATCAGATTTACATTCTCAAACATTCTCTGAGTGCAGCGACCAAACCAGAGAAGCATATTTTAATTTTGGCCATATGGGACTCTGGCAACATGTGTGCATGTGATTACTAGTTATGATTACCACCTGTGTGTGTTACAAAGTCTTTTGACCTTGTATATATGTATTATGTGTTTACTTTTATATGTGTATGTGTATATACACAAAGACACACTCTAGCCTAAATCAGGCATCCATTTATCAAGCGGAGGATGAACAGTTGGGATTGGCTGTGGGTCGACTGCCAGGCTAAGGAATCGAACCCATTCGAACCAGTGCTGACTCATGGTCAGTAGCGCTGACCATTACACCAGGTGTGTGTGTGTGTGTGTGTGTGTGTGTGTGTGTGTGTGTGCGGAGGTGTACTAAGCCACAGTCCCGGAAGAGGGGGACACGCCCCCCTCTGGGGTCTGTAGGTAGGCACCTGGAACATCCTCACTTTCCTTGATGATGGAAGGCTGTCGAGGGAATCCTAGCACCTGGAGGGGAGGCTGAGGGTGCTCAGGCTCGACACATAGGCACCATCCAGACCAGAGGGGGCGTGGGAGGCTGAGGCCAATCACTGGTCTCCTGGTTGCCTGTGATGAGTACCAAGCAGGTGGTGTTGTCCCTCCTCTCATCCACCAGCCAGCGTCGGCCTCTGGAGTTACTCAGCTGATGGGTGCGTAATACTCGTGAGGTAGGAACACCTTTACTGAAAAGAACGAACGTCAAGGCGAAGAAATATTCTGGTAGCGGCGGGGATGTGCTGGCCTCAGACCATCCCCTACAGCCATTTGTTGTGGTAAAGGAGAGGGACATAAACTACGAGACTTGCCTCACACACCCCATGGCTCTGGTGCCACAAAGATCAATAGTTTTCTTTCTCTGGTCGTTGGAAAGACTAAGAAGCCAGAGATTTCCTGAATCCTGTTATTTGCAGTGTTACTTGTGGTGATGAACTGGAAGATCCAATACCTCACAAGCAACATAGGGCTGACTGAATCCTCCTTCGAAGCTTCTTCAAATCTGCAGGGTTCCTGGAGAGCAGAGTTCCTCATTACTTATACAGTCTTGTTGCAAACCCCAGGCCGCATCTCAGGGCCAAGAGAATCCGAAGATAAAGTTCTTTTCATCTATACCGTAAAGGTAAAAGGGACTAACTGCACAATCAAGAATAAACAGTGACAATCCCTACACCATTTTATACTCAGCGTTGCTGAAGATTGTAATAAATGCCTTGAGTTATGAAACCCTGGGAAGGGTACAGGGTAATAGGGATATAGAAAAAGTCCTGGTTTTTATCGAGGACGAGTATGAAGCCTTCATCCACCCTCGTACTGTGGCTGGGTGTATATGGCTGATCTCCCAGCTGAGGCGAGAATTGTGGGCAGAAGCTAGCTATCTGTGGCTAATCCTTCAGGTGAGGTGAGTACTCTTGCTGGCTGTATGTGGCTGATCCCCCAGCTGAGGTGAGAATTGTTGGCAGCATTAATCTGTGGCTGATCCTCCAGCTAAGCTGGGCATTGTGGGCAGCAGCTAGATATCTGTGGCTGATCCTCCAGCTAAGCTGAGCATTGTGGGCAGCAGCTAGCTATCTGTGGCTAATCCTTCAGATGAGGTGAGCACTCTCGCCGGCTGTATGTGGCTGATCCCCCAGCCTGGCGCTTGAATTCCAGATCTAATGAAGCCGCTTCGATCTTCTCAAAAATCAGAGATGTGCCGTTGAAGAAAGGTGGGAAAGCAGCTGGAAATAATGATATTACTTACGACATGTTTAGAGCTGGTGGTAATGGTAATGGTCCAGAGGATTCAGACACTTGTATCTGCACGAAAAAGCATGATCGATACTCAGTGGAAAGAAGAAAAAAGGGACAGGATGACGACACTCACTACACCGAGTAGTTTCCGTATTCTTCTGTCAGTGACACTGTCTTGAGGTTCTCTGCCTTCGACCATCCCAAGGAGTTCGGATTCACACCCAGATGTATGGACTAGGGCACATTGCATCCTTACAGACCACTGTTAGGAGTCCCAACAACTACTGACCCCGGTGTGGGCTGATCTTAAGGTGTTCTGGTCTGTGTTGTGTGAGTCACTGGAATACAGATTATATGGCATCCTCCACAAAGATTATCAATATCACGTATGACTCAAATACTCTTAAGTGCCGTGAGAGAACAAGTGGTTTTTTTTTCTACTGACCGTGAAATGAAGAAAGGCAGCCTGTAATACATACACCGACATATTCCAATATTCTCGTGGTCTAGCTATTGTAGGTGCAAAAGGGATCTAGACTATAGATGATCTCATGATTACTGTGTTAGTCTGTACACATGCTATGCTATGCTACCCATAATATCGTGAGTAGCATAGTCGAGGTGGCGACGAGAATGGATGAAGGCAGCAAGTATGAATATGTACATGTGTATATATATATATATATATGTTTGTGCATGTATATTTATGTATACGTTGAAATGTATAGGTATGTACATGTGCATGTTTGGGCGTGTATGTACATACATGTGTATGTGGGTGGGTTGGGCCATTCTTTCGTCTGTCTCTTTGCGCTACCTCACTAACGTGGGAGACAGCGACATTGTATCATTGTAGCCATTTATTTCTCCCATGTACAGTAACAACGTCGGCAAGACACCAGAGAGACAAGTGTGGACACAAACGAAAAGAAATTCTCGCCTCGGACTTTGTTGTGGAAAGACAGAGGCGATCCTTGCTATAAGCTGGTCGAGATGATGACATCTACGGAACAACGGTAACAAGAAAATGGTATATCTGTTGCAACGCTGCAATAAAAGAAAAAGAGTTTGACGTCTATGCCTTCGTTTTCTTTGTATAGTTAATGAAAATGGTGGATTTCTTAAATCTTTCATGACAGCGATGCGTTAAATTAATATCTCATTTCAGAATGTTTGACGTGATGGAGAGCCACCTGTTGGAGCAAATCATAACAAATGTGATAAGATCAAATCTCTACTCAAGTTGTCATATAAGAAATCACATTTCTGGCTGATTGTGATGTGTTTATTTCTGCTGTAATTTCATAGTGAACGTCAATTTGTACCTCAACCGGAAATGAAAGAGGTAACTCTATGCTATATGTTTACCTCCCTCATCCGGGATCAACTAGATCATATGTAGCCCTAGGGGAAGTATGACGACTCCTCGCGAAGTGACCACTTCCCAGTATGTCTCTCTCATTCATGCGAAATCCATACCAACTCGACTCTGCTTCAATCTAATCACAGGAAAGCAGAGCAGGTGTCTTTTGCCAGGCCTGCCGTCCTGAAGATGTTACGTCATCTGCCACAGTGGCTGCAAGGGGCTCTCATCCTAAGTCCTTTACAGATTCCACAGATCACAGAGTTCCTCACTGGACACCGGATCGCGAAGCGTGAAAGGAGATACAGGATTTCCGACTATAATCCCTCAGATATCAACTTCCACATAAAAGTAAGCGGGGGCTCAGGCAAGAAGGACTTTTAATCAAGTATATTGAGACTCCTGGTGTGGCTATACATTAGCACTACACAAGGACCACCATCCACCAGTCAGGTCTGGTCCTCAATAGCCAAACTTTCACCCTAGTACAAGATGGGCAGCCATCCCTCCCTTCACTAGCCAGCGACAGGCTGAGTATCAGCAGTCCAGCTGACGTAGCCAACACAGTCGCCGTGAGATTCTCAAACAACATTAGCTCGGCCAAATACCATCCAGGTCTACTCCATCACACAAGGCAACCCGAGCCAACTATGACTGCATTTGCCGCAGAAGATGAGAACCTTTTTTTTCATTCATTTTCTCACTAAAAATGAACTACTTATTATTTTGAAATCCGGTAAAGGTCTCTGCCCAGGACCCTGCGGGAGAACTCACGACTTGATACCGCATCTTAATCAGGTTCAGCTTCATTAAGCTGCAGTGTACAATGGGATCTGGACATCACGAACGTTTCAAGACTCGTGGCACTTTTGCGTATGTCATCCCGATCCCCAGGGGCTCTGGACGCCTTACGAATATCAACACGTTTCGACCGACTGCACAGACAAGCTGTATTTGCAAGGTCAGGGAGAGACTGGTTAAACAGAGGCATATTGTCTCACAGGAATCAACTAGACTGATATGTGATTGACCGTGTGGTAGGATGTGTTTGTATGATACGCTTGTGTGGTGCTTGTGTGCATGATGATCAGCTTCGTTTTAAAACCTTTGAGCAAAGTGAAGTGTAAATGCAATGAACAATAAAAACAAAATAATTCTTATCTAATGCCATTGGCGTTATAGCAATTTTTTTTTTTGGAAATATGCGTGTAATACTACTACTACTACTACTACTACTACTACTACTACTACTACTAATAATAATAATAATGATAATAATAATATAATCAGAGTAATGATAATCATGGTGATTGTGATAATATCATTGTAATAAGAGAGTAATAATGGTAACACTGATAAATGGTTTACTGAATTGACTGCAACAAAAGTGTAAAAATATACAGAAACGAAGTGCATAAGATAGGGAGTTGCAGAAAGTGGGTATTGAACATACGTAGACTGAGGTGGCATTGTACAGCCTACTGATGATGTTTGAGAGAGCTGGGATGTGGCTGTTCGTCTAGCGGTGTGTACGAGCTGGGATGGCTCGATGCGGTTGTGGTGACAAACTACAGCAGGAGGACGGGGGAACTCAAGTGGCAGGAGACGGTAGGGGAGATTCGTGGCGGAGGATCTTCCCGAACTGCTACATGAGATCGAGGTAATGTTTGGAGAGGGTAGAGATCAGCGGTGTGTTGAACACTTCTCGATGGTTGGGTTAAGTGTGACCGTGATTGAACTTACTTGTTTTTCTTCTGTATATTTTTTACGGTAGCTTATGCAATGTGGTGGATAAAGAGGACGATCAAGAAGGATAGGCTTGGGTGAATTTGGGAAGGATAGTAAAGGTATAGATGCTTTTGAGTTCAGGTGAAGTGTGTTTAAGTGCGTTGGGTTGAGAAAGAATGTAGAGTTGGAAGATGCAATGCTAGTACTGATGTGATCCTTCCAGCTTAGTTTATTGTTCATAGAGACACCCAGACGCTTGATGGATTGCACAACCTGGAGGGAGTTGGTAGGTAGTGAGACAGTATGGGATGGAACATTGATGAGAGCATGACGACGCTCTTGGCTCCGTTGATGATGACGGGGTTGGCAGTGGTGTCGATATGGAAGCTGTTAAGAGTGATCCAGAGGCTGATGTAGTTGGGAGGGCTGTTACTGACGCTGCTGCCAATAGTAGGGTCGTCAACGTACTACCATCGAAGAGGTGGATCTATCAGGACGTCTCTTATGAGGAAGAGAGTAAAGATAACCCAATGTTGTTGTCTGTGTGACCTCGCGGATGAGGGACGGACTGGTGGATGCGACCCCTCGGAAACACAGAGCCTGAAGACGTCTGTAGAGCATGAGATAACACACGTTGATGGCTGTGTAGATGACTCTGTTTGGGCTGATTTCGTCAAAGAAATTGAAGTCACCAGAGATGAGAGCCAGAGAGGTCTCGCGTCTCTCGCGGTTGCTATGGATAAAGTCTAGGCAGCTGATGAGACACTAGGTAGTAGAGGAGTCGTTCATGTTGCTCAACTGGTGTTGGCTTATCGCCTTTGGTACTGGAGAGACACACGAAGTCTTCCAATCGGTACGATTACTTAAGTTGCTGGGGAGGAGTAGTGATGCTGGAGGGGTGAGGTCTGGCTAGTTCAGGGAAGAGCTCCTTCTTCAGGTACGTCGGATAGTTAGGTTGTGTAGCCGTCTGGCGACTTCATGCGCTACATACTGGGTGCTGGGGCAGGAAGGTAAGCTGAGAGGCAGGTGGTGTCAAGGAAGGGAAGTCTCTGGCAAATGGTGACGAAGTGATTTTTTTCTTCCATTTTTTGCCCGAATTCTAATAAGTGACTGAGTGCGGTAATGAGTGGGTGGTATATGACTGAGTGCGGTAATGCGTGGGTGGTATGTAACTGTGTGCGGTAATAAGTGGATAGTATGACTGAGTGCGGTAATACGTAAGTGGAATGTGGCTGAGTGCGGTAATAAGTGGGTGGTATGTGATTGAGTGCGGTAACACGTGGGTGGTATGTGACTGAGTGCGGTAACGAGTGGGTGGTATATGACTGAGTGCGGTAATATGTGGGTGGTATTTGACTGAGTATGGTAATGAGTGGGTGGTATATGACTGAGTGCAGTAATATGTGGGTGGTGTGTGACTGAGTGCGGTAATACGTGGGTGGTATGTGACTGAATGCAGTAATGAGCGGATGGTATGTGACTGAGTGCGGTAATGAGTGGGTGGTATAAGACTGAGTGCGGTAATGAATGAAATGTGCGTCGGTACTTTACGATACATATAAATTATTGAGGAATGATTTCTCTGTTTTTTTGAAATAGAACCTTCGCATTTTTACTCTCCAGTCTGGCAGAAAAAAAAAGGACAAATCACGAGGAAAAAATCTCATATATTTTCCGATGATACAATTTTTTTCCCCAGCAGAGATTGTAGCAAGTTGAATAAATCCTCAAGGATTACCTTTTACGGAGATTCATTAATGCAACATAATCAATAATATTAATTGCATCCCGCCTGACAATTCAGGTCTATCAAACCATAGAGGGTTTAATTACCACTTCCAGCCTCCAGGACCAGATGATGCCCTTTGTCATGTGAAATCAACTGATTAACATTTTTTTGACATCGTGCAACACCTGCAATTGAAATCGGACCAGACGGAGACGGTTCGAGCAACACAAGTATCAAATGACAGGCAATACGTGACGAACTTATTGGTTCAAACTGTTGAAAGAATTCACAGTTAAATTAGTCAGATATCAGGTACGTTCAGGGGCTTTTTTTTTTTTCATTAATTTCTCCTTTCTATTTTTCGTAATTCGTAGCAGCAGCAGCAGCAGCAGAGACATGGGACTCCCTTGAATACTTTAGTAATGATTCCTCTTGGGGAGGCAACACAGATACATTTTTATATTTCCGTGTGGCCTTTGACCCCGTCTTCAATCTTTCCTACCAAATTTGATTTACAGAGATTCAGTAACATCATAAAGTTACTTCATTTTGTCTGTAAAGCCTCATTGCTTTAGGTGTTGGTTTCCAAATTTCCAATATGATTTTCAAATCATAGCCCAGCATAGCACTCCCACATGCCACGCAGGGGTCCCGGATTCGATCCTGGCTGATGCAGGATTGTATGTTATAGGAAAATTAGCGTTCATATGCATTATATTCGTGTATTGACTGTATTGTTGATTGGTTGGTAAGGTTATTTAATGTATGTATGACTCATGGTGAGGTTCCTGAGGATTGGCGGAATGCGTGCATAGTGCCATTGTACAAAGGCAAAGGGGATAAGAGTGAGTGCTCAAATTACAG
>JAUUEF010503230.1:0-11144 GCA_032361405.1 Panulirus homarus
TATATAGAAAAGGGGGATTCGTATGTATCGCCCCTCGTGTCTCAGTATCTTCCCTTGCACATCCTCTTTCTCTCCAAAACTTTGCATAGACTCGCAATATACTTAAGGCCATCATGCTATATTAAATCATCTATGATTAGATTTCCTTATTCCATCCTACTGCTAGACCTCTCACTCTTTTAATATAAAGGGTTATACACTGTATTTCGTCTCATTTTGAATCATAATCAAATTCAGTACAATCATGGTCCAATTGCAAGACACTGAAGAGTGCCTATATTTGGCTTTCTTTTGTTTCACATTTTAAAGGTACTGTAGGGTATAAATCAGGTGGTCCTTTAACATACTAATGTTGGGTATTTGCCCCGTCGGACTCAATTACTTACCAAAACAATGAAGAGGAAATCTGTATATCTGCCTTGTGAAGAAATTTCTGGGGCTCTTTCTACCATTCTGCCCCATAACTGAATATTCATTACATGATTTGAGGTCTCCTACGTAGTGCTACATTGCTACTTTAATATTCATGCGGTTTGTTTTTTAAATATATCATTTGGATTACGCTGGGTTTAACATCCCAAATGACCTACCTGAATCTCCTGTTGCTGCTCATGTTGACAAGTTTTTGCTGCAAGTTCTTGTAGTCCTATCTTGGTTATGTTGATTATTTGATGGAATTACGTCTTTACTTGATTCTTCAGTTTGCAGTGGAAATCTTGTACTGTATGTATTTTATCAGTTTTTGTTCTATGTATTTGTTAATGACATTATTACTAGTTTGGTTTGTGTACGACTTGTATTCAATTGCACAGTACGTCTCAGACATGTGTATTAGTTTGATTAACTGCTCTCCTCTGCCATTTCATTGTTCTCAGATTCTATCTATATCTCCAGTGCCTGTTCTCACTAGGAACTCTCATCAAGAGGGTTACCATAGTAGGTATCCACTTATCCCTGTCTTTAAATGCCTCCCTCGCATACATCATTCCACGTATTTTTTCCCAAATTTCTCTCCCTCTGGTACTCTTCCACTCATTTCCCATGTCACAGATGGCCTTGCTCTTGCACCAACCCTTTTAATCATATCTTGCACTCTTCCTATAGACTCGCCAGCTTGCATTCTTTCCACATGCCTAAAGCACCTCAAAGTATTACATAACACTCACTCTACCACTCCACAGTGCACTCCATATCGTATCAAATTTTTCATGAATCCCCTCATTATTTTCTTTCATCCGATCTCACTTCATGTCCCTCTCAAATAAATCCTTTCCCAGCTGGGATTCTTGACCTGTGACTCACTGCATGTCCATGTTTCAGCTGCAGTGTTCGGGTTACGAGAACTATACTGTCTCTTAATCCTTTTATCTCATCCATTCTTACACCTCTACCCTTCCTTTTTCTATCAAGGGGCACAGTGACTAATCTATCCTGAATTGCTCTCTTCCTTATCTCTCCTTCCACATCACACTGACAATCTTCTGCAACTCCACTCTCAACAAACAACACAGCATCAACCACAAAATGGCTCATCACAAGCCAACATATCTCACTCAATCTTTACACCTATTTTCCCTAATTTTGCTTTCATCTTTCTTAGTCTATCTGTAATCCATTCCACTCTTTCCCCAATCTATAAAAACACCTGATCAACTTACTGCTGGATCCAGTTTGTCTATTGTCTTCAGAATCTCAAAAACGTACTAAACACCATCATCTTGGAACCTTAGGTGGTTCTTATGTCACTATCTTAATTATGTTTAAAGCAGAAACACTTACTGCTATAGATTCATATATATATATTGAATCCTTCAAAAACAGTTTTCCTTTAGATTTACTATTGTCATATATTCAAAACCACCTTGCTTAATTTTATCTCTGTCCACTCTAGATATGACGTACAATCATGCACCAGCTAGAAATTCAAAATACCATAGCCGCGACTATGGCATGGATCACTACAGGTTTTAAATTTTTTTAATTGTTCACATTATGGTCAACAAATTTCATATTATTATCCCTTGTGTACTCAAGAGATTGTTTTCACTCTAGAGTTCAGTATTTAAGACTGTATATTCATATAAAACATTTCGCCTAGAATCTTTCTTTAAACTTTTGTCCTTTGCTTTGCTCTGTACTTCTTATTTACATTTCCTGGTTTATTGGGTTTCTTGCAAATTTCATCAGCATCTCCACCAAAACAATTTGTTTCCACTATTGCTTGATCTAATCTTTTATTTGACCCACATTCTATATTTCTCATGGTTATTTTTGCTATTCCAGTCAACTCTCTTATTTGACGTCCTATTATTTTTTTCATTCTTTCCATCTCATATTACCAGCGTTTATGCCTTCTCTTTACATTTTTCCTGTGCCCAACCCTGTTCATTTTACCTGTAATTTTCATTCTTATTTTTCCAATCTTTATCTGGCAGTACAACTATCTTTCTTTGACTACAGAGAATAGCTTAGAAAGGTGGGGAAGGCATGCTGAAATGGTTTGCGGAAATATGGACAGGATGCTGGAGGAGAGGCTGACAAATGGTATTTGTGTCAAAAGGAAGACCAAATTGGAGATAGAAGAATGGATTAAAAAGGTTTCGAGTACTTTGGGCCTGAACATCCAAGAGGGTGTGTGGTGAGCACAGGACTGAGTGAGTTGGAGTAAGAGGTTGTACAGGGGGAAAATGATGTCAATGGACTGAACAAGGGCAAGTGAAACTGTCAGGGGAAACCCTGGAAAGGTCTGTGGAGAATGAATGTGGGTATCCAGGGGGCTATGGTTTTGGTGCATTACAGACAACAGCTTGAGTGGACGGGAAAGAATGAGGCTATTCATTACCTGTTCATGGTGCTATCTTGCTTATATTAGAAACATTGAACAATCATGAAGAAAGAAATGTATACACTGCTCAATACATCTTAAAAATGACACATTTTCACTATTTCTTACACCCCTTCTTCCTCCCCTTAGGATAAGGGAAAAGCATACTTCAAATGTATTCCCTGCATGTAGCAAAATGACTGAAAGGGGTGGGAGTGGAGGGCTGGAAATCCTCCCATGTATTACTTTCCCAAAAGAAAAAACAGAGAAGGGGGTCAAGTGAGGATTTTTCCCTTTTGATACCGTTATCTGTTCTTGACGCTACCTTGCTGATGTAGGAAATGACGAATATGTATGGAAAAGTCTTTGAGTTTTGGATACCTGGATTTCAAACTCATACATCTGTTGAGAAGGCATCTTTTTATGTCCTTACACTTCCCTTACTCAAATTCTGCTCAAATGTTGCTCTTGGTCTTATTCTTCAACAGTAAATCTGACACGTCATACTGAAACTGCAGAAGGATAACAAAACTATGATTTACATTAAGCTTCAAAATCAAAATCATGTATTTTCCTAATTAAATGAAAAAATTCAACATCCTTCTCATTACAATTGCAAAGAATATAACAAATTCAAAATTACAACACATTACCAAGATGTAATATGAACTGCCCAATATGATCAGCCACAAGATTCCCCCCCTTTTAATTTCTATCATTTATATCATGGGCACTTGTCTGGCACACTATAAATCAAATTATAATGCACTATGACAACAGGAACATTACTGTTGAATTGTACAGAATGATAAAAAGCTTTCAATGCTGTCTGCTAATTACATATACACACACACATATATATACATATACATGTAACTTTATGAAAATCCGATTATGCACACTTTAGCCACATTTCTTTGAGCTGGATACAGATTGTTTTACAAAATATCTCATCACAGTATTTTGCTATATAATTAACCTGAAACTGTGATGGTATACTCCACACTACTGTTAGACTATTAAGATTTTCAACACATAAATGCCTAAATTCAATTTACCACAAATTACCATCTCTGTACAATTACTAATAGTCCGTAAAAAAAGAAAAAAAAGTCACAACCATCTGATACATTTAAAAGCTTTGTGAAGCAACCTTTTATATCAAGAGCAATGCCAAATTAGTATAATTTTACTGACATAGAATTTCAAGCTGGTTTCTGATGAGTACCTTTGCTACAACAAATTCACACCATGGGTAAAAAAGAAAAAAAAAGATACATATAACAAAACAGTTTATGCTACAGGCATGAACCTTCGTAAAGTAAAAAAAAATCAAAGACACTGAGCATAAATTCACATAACAGTCCTCAAAAGAAGTAACTTAAGCTGAGGAATTACACGAGAAAAAGGAACATGAGAAGTTGTCACGCAGGCTCAAAATAAAAGAAAGCCCAGGATTCCTGTTATTGCTTTGAAATATTAAGCAAAATTTTATTAGTATATGACATTAGATGAACATGAAAACTGTATGCCTATTTCCATGTTGGTGAAGACACTTTGCTTCTGGCAGTGGTGATCTTGCCTATTACTGATTGAATATGCCTCATTTATTTTCATATCAACTACAGCACATATGAAACAGACATTCACACATGTCCTCACCCATTCGTCCATGAACTTTGAAAAAAGCTTTGTCAGTTCTTGGGCAATTTCTGTGAAATGGTTTCCTGTGAAATGAAAGCTCAGGAAGAGTTGTACAGGATTCCAATCTCAGCCATACTAAACTGAACTTGGACAATTTTAAGATTTCAGCCACTTTTTAAGCTAGTTCAACCAAAAAGTAAAAACTGAGTTAAAGTTCCAAGTTTGGAGCCCTTGCTGAATATCCAGCTGAAGAAAGACTGTAAAACAGCCAACTATGTAAACTGATTACTGAACATGACTAGGATTTACTAGCAACAAGGATGCCCTGGGTATTTGTTGTGGTGTCTGGCTGATGAGTTTCTTTCAGATCGTCTTGTCCTCTAATTTTGATATTATGTTTTGCACGGAATTCGTTGACTTCCTTTCCCTTGCTGACTAGTTTTGAGTTGAGGCTATCTATCACCTTTGTTAACTGTAAAATAAAATGGAAATAAATGAAATTACACCCATATGACACAGTAACACTATTTTCAATCAAAATCTATATATTAATGTAAAGAGTCTGAGGCTACCTCGGAGATTCCTCTTATTCCTAGACAAAAATAAAATCTTTCTTAATACTTAATTTCCTTTCCAGCATCACCAAAGCAGTCTCTAAAACAAACAATGACCTCATTTTCACACATCAGTCTAGCTGTCATGCATATGTACTAAATCAGAGATCACAGCCCAGTATAGCCCAAAAGGTTACTCCACGGTGTATGTTGACTGCTTAATACACCCTGGTTGAGCATCTTTACAGCATGTTACAAATTACGCAATGTTCCAATTCTTTCTACTGACGTTGCTATATTAGTAACTGGGTGTTTGACCAGCATACTAACACAAAACCATCGTTATATCTTCATATACAAAAGGAAACATTATGGTTGCCATTTGAAACCCCCTCTGATTTCTTCAACTATGAACAGGTGCCTGCTTCACAGTCAATGAACATCTTGTCACATCTTTCAAAGTACGCAAGATGAAACTTAACACTCTCAGGGTCTTGGATTGCATGTTTTCCCCACCTACTCAGGGTACATGGGTCTTAGCATACTTCATGCTAACACCCAACACATAAAAGATCTTTTTCAACAAAATATGCTCTAAGATAAAAAAACATTTTTTTCAACCAAACATCCCAAAATACGCAACTAGAATTTCTTCAAAAAATCAAAAACAGACATCTCTATGTGTATTCACATGGAAAAATTAAGTATTATCTAATGGGATTGTGCAAAAATTCATAATTTTTGAATCATTGTAGAAATGATAATCAATGATGTATTGTCTATAAATTTCATTAGAATTCATGCCTGAATAATGATATGAGGATAAATAACATGGAAACATCTGTACCCACTTGCATCCTGGATCTCATTCTTTTGTTCAGTCACTCAATTCCAGTAAACATGTTCATAATTTCACTGAATAAATACTGGATATGTCAGTCATCTAACATTCTCAACTCCAACTTCAGTAAATATGAAGAGCTATCTTCAATATAATTCCTTTTACCCACGGATAAATTTCTATGACAGAGTCCTGGTGTCATTCAGGATCTCACTAAAGGCTCCTGCAGTTCAAGGCTAGATTACTTCTAGTTGCAAGGAAATGCAAACTCCTTTAGGTAAGATGTTCATTGACAAGATTGTACTTGCAGTGATACAGCCTCATCAAAAACAGCTTTTTACTCGTGCTGTAACCTCGAGCAGACAGGGTCTGGTTACATAACCTCTGTATGATGAATAGCAGTAAAATTTTTGGCCTCCATCTGCTGCCTTACAATGAATGAAATATATGAAAGCCAGTGATATAAAACACACTCAACATTAAACTTTCATACAATACTCCAAATCAATTTTCATATCAATAACCCAAGAGGGTATATCTAACAATCTGCATGTTCATATATGAAAACCATAAGAGAATCAAGCTTGCAAGATAAGCACTCTAAGAGTATGGAGGTCCTCAATTCATATATTCATCTACACATACACACATTTTAATAATTAACTATACAACCCCAAGAACCCTAACATAAAGTTTCAAAAAATCAAAAAATCTGTTGTACCAAAGATGCAACTTCCACACAGAAAACATTGAGCTCTTATTTTTTATATGTGCTATGCTCATCCAACAAAGACACACATATAATATCCTAACAATGTATGACCTGTTTTCCTGCTTGGTGGATATGGCCACCTTTCTGATCACTGCAGGAATTCCACAGAAGGGACTTCTGGGATTGGAAGGTAAGTTGTAAACCTGAACACAATACAAAAAGGACACCACATACATATTTTCTATAAAAAGTATTTTCACGTTACTGTATTTGCAGGAATAAATGAACAAACAAGTTTCTTATCAAAATAACAACACTAATAACTTTATGATCATTACACATAAAAACAATATTGTTTCTTTATCCTAACACTAATTAAAGTCTTATTGGCTGATGACTCAAATACGAGCTGGAAACTTAAATGAAGGCAGGAACCAATACATCATCAAATGGTGATACTAGAAGTGAATCTGTACTTCATGAACTAACAAAAGTAGCAGTTTATGTGATAAGGTGCTTTATGGTTTATAAGCAATAATAAGTCAACAGATAATTACAATTAATGCAAAAATATGCTACAGAAAATGATATAGGTATGAAGATATGATGTTCATAACTTGTCTAAAACCCTTACTTGTTCTCTATTGTTCAGTAGTGCTGGCAAAACCTCCATCACGGTTCGTTCTACAAGGACTCCTCCAACCATGCGGAAACACTTCCGATCAGGAGAAACATCTTGAAGAGTCTCAATTACAATCCTGAGAATGTTGATAGTAAATAAAAAAGAGAAACATTACTGTAAATCTCTATCCTAACTCTTGTTCTGAATTCATGTGATTCGAAGACCAATATGAATATATGACTTCAACCAACACTGTGAATGTTTTCTTTTCCTTAGTGAATGTGTGTGTGTGTGTATGCAAACCTGGTATTACTAGACTCTGCCTGCACAAGGTTACACAAAAAGTTAAAAATCACTTCTGACAAGGCTGTATCACTGGAAGTACAATCTTGTCAAAAAAAAAAAAAAAAACAACTCACTCAAGAGGAGTCAAATTTTTCTCTACCATTAGCAGCAGTGCAACCTTGGAGCTGCAAGAGCCCCTGATTAACATATGAATAACTATATACTATTCGACAAAATTCACTAAAGCAATATAAATGCGTATATGAAGAAATCTGCTGGGTTATGTAATGCAAAAGAAGGGTTAAGCAGTTCTAAACAAAAATCAACAGAACCTATGAAAACCTTATCTAACCTTCCTACCAGTTAGGACTCATCTTCATGTGAAATATCTTACTCGGAATAAATCATTCACACCCATGACCGAGCAAAGCATAAATGCTACACAAAGAAAACACATAAATGACAAAGCAAGTGGCAATGAAATTCCTGGAGCAGATCAATTCAATGCTGGGATATTTCTAGTACACTTTTCAGTTACTAGGAGAGGTCAGGCTTTCTTTGACTCCGTTGAGTTTTACAATGTGTTTTACATTTCATATAAACTAACACTACATTTCTTCTTAATACACATAACCCTCACTACTATGATCTCAACATTCTTTCATAAATAATATTATAAATCATATTCTGCAACTATTACTATATTCTCTAAAATACTATACTCGCATTGGAGAACGTAAACCTTCAGTATCAAAGGCTAATGAAAAAGCAGAGCTAAACTAGATGTTAAACTTAATTTCTTCTACACAGTCAGTCTAAAACTTCTAGGCTTACCAACACTGGACTCTGACTTGCTATCAATACATATGGCAGGTCATAGCGATGGATATGAGATTGTATCTCGAGCTTGGGAAAGTCCAAGTACATACATTATTATTTCAAGGAAAATAAGATTCATCAGTAATATTTACTTCTGTGGATCCTAGAATACAAAGAGGATCTTCAATTGGTATTTGAATTCTTGCAAATAAAGAATTATCAAAAATCTGAAAACCCCAAGAAAACCAATCTAGCCTAACGTCCCCTAATAAGGGTTACGAGAGTAGCCCTCAATACATTCAATGTACTGATATGTTATTCATAAATCTTCATAAGTGAACCTCCACGTCTCTAATGTAGAATAACTCTACCGTAGCCTTCCTTCTGATGGTACGGTACCGCATGAGTAGTTACTATATAACTATTATCCACCACATCAAGGACGTACTTATGTATTATCCATACCAAGATATTTATTTCATCACGTGCAATAACACAGCCCATAAACCTCCTCCCATCATCTGTTGGTAACATTAGAATAAACTGTCATTTCTCACAGGTGGTTCAGCGAACTCCACCCTGACAGTTCGCGAGAAGCATGACTCGCTTCCCTGCAGCCATGTCTGGCTATAACTACCTATCATCATTACTCACTTATGTTCGTTCAGATCTTGCTCCAGCTCGGTGATTTTGGCCATTAAGGACCTCTGTTCATTTCTCAGTTGTTGAAACTTCTGTACTATTTCTTCTCCCTCACTTTTCGTGAGCATTTTTGGAGTAGGCGCCCCAGGTTTCTTGTCTGCCATGTTTGTTTTGCTCAGTGAAGGACTGACTGGTTGGTTCTGAAAGGGAAGTCAAAAATATAATTTTTAATCAAGATTTTACAAGTCTTTCACAAAAGAGTAATCCGCACTTTCTAATAAATAGTTTAATATATTAATAATGTGTCCACAACTTAGTCTTACAATATTAAATGTGACAATAGATTCGTAAAATCTCGAATATACTGATTCATTTCAGTTCTCTCATAGAGAGTCACGGGGAAATTCTGTTATAAGCATTTTTTCCCTACAATCTGCTAGCTGTATCATTATAAGTGTGGTAGACATGTATATGGGGTTTGAAAGGTACAGGTTCCTTACGTCCTGACTCCCTTTAAAGACTGTTTACCGAAATATTTATACTCTCCTGCATGTACCTCACAAACTCTCTCTCTCTCTCTCTCTCTCTCTCTCTCTCTCTCTCTCTCTCTCTCTCTCTCTCCAGATCGTTACAGAGCTACAAGCTCTTCCTTTTTAGGAGTCCAGTCTGGTGATGACTCATCCACCAAACTCCCCCTTATCCCTCTTTCATCCCTCCCTTATACTGCTGATGTCAACCTCACTTATCCTTCCCTCAGTCTTTATACCACTGATGCCCAGACCCTTTATCCTTTCCTCGTCCCTTATATCACTGACGACAAACCTAACTTATCCTCTCCTTCTTACCTTATACCACTGATGTCACCCAACACACACACACACACACACACACACACACACACACACACACACACACACACACACACACACATAGAGAGAGCAATTACCTATTTCTACTGTACGGGGAGAAAGATCTAGGCTCAAGGGGCCCCCCTCATCTCTTGAACTTTCTCAACTATTATAAACTATTTGAAACTTTTGCTTGCTATCCACACCCACAGTTTCACCATTCCGTTTGTATCTCTCATGTTGTGAAACTCCTTCTTTATATCTTTTCATACCAAGTTTCTTAGTATCATTCTTGTATCTTTCAGAAGAATTGTTCATTAATGATATCGGACAGGTTTAAAAATACTGAAAGGTTGTGACCAGATCCCTCCTTAATCTTTTCCTCTTTCGTGATGGACAAATCCAAGGCCTCTTATCTTTCTTATCTTTCCATGTATCCCCATCTTTCTTAATTCTGACCCCCCCATCTTTATTGTCCTGATCTGTAACTTTTCTACTTGGATTTAATAGTCTCAATTTGGGTGATTTTGAGGCAAGCAAGCAGTTGCACAGAAGCAGCCAACAAAGGCCGAACAAGATTCCTGAACTTATATAAAGAGTTGTTGATTCTAAGTCAAAGGGGAATCATCTTCACCCCTCACAGTTCACTACCATGTCCTCATCTTCACCGCCTCACAGTTCATTACCATGTCCTCATCTTCAATATCATATTCACTTTTAATCATCTTCTTGAATAGAAAAAAAGACATAAACTAGAGACAATAGAGCGTCGATTTACCAAGATAATTCCCGGACTCATGAGAAAAATCCAATGAGAGCCAATTAAACGACTTCTCCAACACCCACAATTCTCCTCCCCCAAGGTCTCCAACACCCACACACCCTCCTCCCCCAAGGTCTCCAACACCCACACACACACACCTTCCTCGTCCTCATCATGACCCTCTACGACGCCTCTGCTTTCGCCAAGTCCTCGAGTCCTCCTCCTCCTCCTCCTTCTCTTCCGATCCTCTGAAAGGCATTCGATTTATTGAAAGGATTTCGAGTCTCAGTGGATTTGCCTGTAAGAGAGGCTGGTCTTCAAAACAAACTCGTCTCCTTAGCGAAAACTAGTCTACCAAAAAAAAACAAAAGAAAGGAGAATTCCATACAGGACATCATCCGTAAAGGGATTCCAATTCTAAGGGGAAAAAAGAAGCATAAAAGAACCTAAACCCTAAAGAAATCCGACTTTCATGAGATCCTGTTCGGAAGCAGGTCTTCCTGAGGTGACGTCATTGTCTTTTGTCATCTCCGTTTCTTCGATGGGTTATCGAAGTGCGTCTCCGCTCTCAGGAAAACCGTATTTTACCA
>JAUUEF010503341.1:0-11144 GCA_032361405.1 Panulirus homarus
TGTGGGTGGGTTGGGCCATTCTTTTGTCTGTTTCCGTGCACTACCTCGCTAATGCGGGAGACAGTGACAGAGTATGAAAAATATAGATAAATTATATATTGATAGGATACCCATGATTAGGGCCTCAGTTACTCATGCCTTCTGAGATGGGGGGGAGTTATTATAGGATTTGCCACTTTTTCATGAATAAGAAGCCCTCTTTGTGTTAACTTAGAACATATCAGACATCATTTCTTTCTATTTTTTTTCTTTCCAAAATTTGTAAGGTATCCCCAGTAATAGACAAAGAAAATTCTTCATTTGCTCCCATCCATTTTCTAGCATATATAATACAGTTGACACCACAGACCCCTATCCTTATATAAGCAGGTCCCACAGACATTTATATAGTTTCTACCAGCTGCTTCATCTGTTGATTAATGTTATATAGCATGATGAAACACACCACTGTAAATTGATGGAATATTCAGTATCATCTGATGTGCTTTGTTGATATAGGTCAAAGAAGAGCCTGTAGAAGTAAGACCTGCAGAAGATGATCGGATGAAGCGGAAGATGCGGTCTCCACCTCCCATAACTACGGTCATCCCACCAAAGAAACAGCATTACTCTGAAGGTCTACCATCTTCCTCTAATCCTTCCTCCATTATGACTCCGCCACTGTCGAATGCCCCTGGATCTACTTTGTGTGTTGAGCCAAGCCTGTCGTCTTCCTTATCATCCTCCAGTAAACCCTCCATCATTGTCAGTCAGCCCATCATGAGCCAACTTAAGACAGAACCATTGGAAAAAAAAACTGATGGTAAGATTGTCTTTATAAGATTCAGATTGCAAATATAATTGTTCTCCCTAAAAATTTTCTGAATATTGCTACTGCTTAAGGTTAATGTTTTAGATTAATTTATTTCTATTAAAGTACTTCTTATTTTTCGTGTAAATTTTCATATCTATGCTTGTCTCAGAGGATAGACTTCTAGAATTTGATTATATTTAGTTTTTTCTTGATCTTCCTATGGCCCCTGAGTTGTGTAGCTCCACATTCTGTTGACTCTTTCATATGTTGCTGTTTGCAGTATCTTGCTTTACTATGCAGTCATTACTATGATGCACCATATCTCCCCCCATCCCCCTTTCTCACATGCATCATTGTTGTCACGACAGTAGGACGCTTGACTCTGTGCCTTCCCTCCCTTTCTCCCTGACAGCCTGCATGTGGATACCATTATTCTCGTTACCATAGAATCATTTAAGCTCCCAATAAGGACAGTAGTTTAGGAATCTTATTTGTCACTTTACCTGAATAGAACAATTTAAGGGTCATATTCCAAGCAAGTTCAATGGAAGTAACCCCATCACATTTGGCAGTCACCTCTAAGCCCCAACAAGTGGCTTCCTGTGTCCTGTCACAGTACGTAGTCATTCATTTTTGTTTCATACATCCCTTGCAGTTATTCAGGTCTGAAATTTGCTTTCATCCCTTAGAAATAAGTTCCCCTTTTAGAAAGTAGAAAAAAAAAGAAATAAGTTCATTATGAAATTTTAGATATATTAGATATTTTTGACAAAATCCTTGGAAGTCACTGAAGTTTTTCATCCCCATGTGATCATGTATTAGCTTGTTGTACACTCTAGTTACAGTAAAAGATGAGAAGAAACTGTTAGGACAATACTTGGGAACAGGCTTGTAGCTGACTCATTGTATTGTCTCAAGTTTACCTTGTTAATAATGGATATACTTCCATTGCTTTTAGTCATGCTCGGAAAATGTATTTTGAATTCTGTGAGACAGCCCATTTATTTATATTTTGATTTTTATTACTTATTTTTTTGTTTTCATGTGTTTATATGGTAGATAGTTGTTGGTAGGCAGCCAACGACCAGGGAGATATATTACCAGTACTACCCACCTGTGTATCAGGAGGGTTAGTGACATCTGCTTAGTGAGCCAGCACTTTAGTGGTTGTCAAGTTGCACCCCTCTAACTGAAGTAGCTGTCTTTCCTTTCTGCCTCACTAACATGTGGAATACTGGCATTCTGTCCACAAACATACAATCTTTCCTTGTCATTATGGCACTTGACAACTTTTATCTCATGCAGCTCATTCTTTGTACCTCTAGATTTCCCTGTGGTGAGCACTATGTGCTAGCCCTACCTTTTGGCAAAATGGTAGGAGCAGTGGATAGAAGTAGTAATAAGGAACATTTAGGCAGGAGCATTAGGTAGAGACATTAGAAGTAGTAGATAGGATCATTAGATAGAAGTAGTCATTAGGAACATTAGGTAGGAGCCTTTGCAAACATTGCACTAGACTTGTCCTCTGCTAGTGGCCTGTTAAGGGTGAGGCTGTAAAGGCTAAGAAGCAACACTAGAGTTCTTTTAAGTTTTAGAGACTCTTACTGTGGCCACCCCTTGAGGGAGTTCCAATTGGAACAGGCTTCAGAGATATAGATAGATATGTGTTTACTTTGGTCATTTCACATCTTATGTAAAAGCTGATGAAATTAATCAGCCTGGACTTGAAGCAGCTCTATCTGTAGAGATGCAGTGCAGTGAATGAGGTGTCTGATTAGTCTTGGTTTGTGGGCTCTTCCCTGGAGAACTTTAGGCAGTAAATGGCTTATGATTTTGGAAGTGATTTGGGACTGATGGTCACTGAACTTCAATTCCTGTCAGTCAATCCAAGTCTTCATGGATTTTCTTGATTAAACACAAAATTCCTTATAAAACTTAAAGCATATTTTCAGAAAGTTAGTTAAAGGTCACTCAGATTTCCAACCCAATGCATGGAGGTCTCATCTGATTTGGAAGTGGTGACAGAATTGGTACCGTGGTGATAATGTTACATGATCCTTCATGCTGAACAACATTGGTACCCTTTGATATTTCTCACTGCCTTTATTACTTTATGAAATTGCTATCTTTATTCAAGCATTATGTCTTTCACAAGATTATAGTTTTATTCTGCTTATCCAAATCATGATACTAGAAAGGATAGGAACATTATTAATGTTTCTCATCTTTCATTAACATTGTAACAAATTTAAAATCCAGACAAAACAGAGCATTCAGAATAATTACTGGCTGTTCATTCGTTTCATTTAATCACTGGCTGTTCATTCATTTCATTGATCACTGGCTGCTCACTCATTTCACTTATACTTACTCTTTTCACAAAAGCAAACCTGATGAGAGCCAAGGCCACCTTTATATGCACTCAGTGCCTATTTTTTTTACATGCACATTGATTATGATGAATGAAATGGATATATATATTGTGCAGTAATACACAAATGAACACTAAATGATATCCAGAGTACTGTGAAATTCATTTTTTACCGTCAGACTATGCTTAGAAAAATTCTAGCTCTTTACTGTCATCTATTTCCAAAGTCCTCCATCTCTCCAGGGTTGCATAAAGAGAAATGTAGGTTATAGTTGTTACATAATTTCGTGCTTGTGTACTAGGGTAGTGGGGATGCTGATGGATTATTCCATATTAGCAATCTCGTGATTTTGGTAAAATCATTCTCTGATTTCTTCGCACTTCTCATATTATTCTTCTTCTTTCCTCACTAATTGATACAAATGATAAATGTAGTTCATCGTTTAGGTCAGATCATCAAATGGTCTACATATTGTTCATGAGATCATCATATTCACGCAACCTGGTGATTATAGAAGTATTAAGGTCAGGTCATCCAAAAGTCTACATATTATTCACGAGGTCATTGTGTTCACACAACCTGGTGATTATAGAAGTACTGGAGCTCAGTGTCTTTTACACTTGCTTGGCAGTGGAAGAGACCTCTGTAGGCTACTGATATCTTAAACAGCTGGGTATTGAAACAAAGTTAGGAAAACCAAAAAGTTCACAGATACTAGCTACCTTTCTGTAGGAAAATGTGCATGGATTTTGCCCACGGTATAGGTGGAAAAGGAAAATTTTTACTGTTCTGTTCAGACAAAAGTGGCTTGACCCTGACATGGGAAGCCTAACTGCTCCCGTAAAGTATCTATCCCCAGAAATTGCTAATCTTTTATGGGTCAGCGAGTTAGCTTTCACAAGAGGAGGAAGCATTTGCTTCACTCTACAAGGGTCTCTTTATAGCCGCAGCATGTATTGACCACCAGAAAAGTACAGGAAAGTCAGTACCATCAGCACCATGTATCAGAATGGGTGGGTGATTATATGTCTTTTGAGTTCAATGAATAGTCTTTTCATACTGAAAAAATTTCTATATTGGATGGAGAAAGGACATGTTCTGTTTTTGAATGGAATTATTTTAGAATACTTAAGGAATTCATCATTGCACCATTGCTTCTAAATGGTGACTAAACAGAAATAGATCAGGACAGTAAAGCGATTGGTGCTGTGATGAAAGTTTAGCTAGATTGATATTCATGATAAGATAGGGCTTGGTAAATGGACTTATCTACTTGGAATACATTTTGATAGCCTGGACACAGAATTGTTATATATTTATATTTCTGAAAGGGACCTGTTAATTGATGAGTAATTATTCAATGATTGTCACCAATTTCAGCCAAACATGTACATGTTGCAAACATGACAGTTGATGAAATTTTGGTACAGTGGTTGATTTACCCACCATTTATAGTGTTGTATGCATGATATAGTAGACACTTAGGAAACACTTTGTCCATCATTGTCATCATTTCTCTGTCTGTCGTCTGTTCATTTGTCCATACGTCTTTCCATCATCCACCTGTCTGTCCTTCATCAGGAGTTGCACTTTACCCTGCAAGTTAACCTTGGTCAGAACTTTATAAGTCCAAATTGGGTATTTGCAAAACTTTTTGCAATTGTTTCCCAGCATCTAAGGAACTGAATGGCTTAAGAACCAAAGGTTTGCTATGGATTTTGCTTGAGTTGAGCCTTTTATAAAAGGGTTTAGCATTGAACAGCTTAGTGAATGACTTATGATAATTCCATCATTGGCCATGGAATATTCATCC
The DNA here is from genome assembly GCA_032361405.1 of Panulirus homarus. Classification (NCBI taxonomy): domain Eukaryota; kingdom Metazoa; phylum Arthropoda; class Malacostraca; order Decapoda; family Palinuridae; genus Panulirus; species Panulirus homarus. The sequence continues at coordinate 4,979 of JAUUEF010503341.1, forward strand.
GTAGCATTTTCCAAAATTTATTTCACTCCTAATTACTGCTGTATTGCAGGCAATACAAGTGTTTCTTAGAACACCATAGTAGTTATAGGTATGTTAACATTTTGTTAATGAACATTATTTTTGTATCATGTTTTGTAGACTGCATTGGTGCCTCCTTTGTCCTTTTGTGTTTTTTTCAGAATAGTTTTATGAAAGGCTTATTGTTCCCAAATTTAGATATATGTTTCTGTCAAGAAGCAGCAAGCAGACTGAAATTTGACCTTAGTTATTCAGTTACTAAGTAAGAATATTGGATATATCATGAACATGTGTCTCCTGTGCTTTGTCTTGGCATTACTCCATTCCCAGACTGACAGTAATCTTGATTTGAAGTTGAAAGCTAAGTCTGTCATAGATAAATCAGTTTTTAACTAGGCCTTAATATATTTTAGATAGGTTTATGTATGTTATTTTAAGTATAGTATTTTTGGTGATGATTTGATATTTATTAGTCTCAAAAGAAATGTTTGTTTATGTTTGAAAGGAAAGCATATGAAATTTAGAAACATTCAGGAACTTTAGAGTGGAGTGTTAATGCTTTGAAAGCACTCTAGAAATTGCAACAACAGTTTTGACCACCTTTCATTTGTGACTTTTAGCTAGATCAGACAGCCTATCAAAAGATGTGTTGCAGTTCAGTAATTGAGAAATCATTTCTTGCTGCTTCAAGAAACTCCTGTTGAGATGGATGTAATTTTATTTTTTATTATACTTTGTCGCTGTCTCCCGCATTTGCGAGGTAGCGCAAGGAAACAGACGAAAGAATGGCCCAACCCACCCACATAAACATAACTTATATACATACATACAAATTCTCAGATACTCTATTATTCGTAACAGCATACCCTAGCCATACACCATCCATCTACGATTCACCTATATTTCATACTTGTTCCGTTCTAGAATTAAACATCCAGCATTCATTCAGTAACATGTCCGGTAACGGCCCCTGGGTGTGGGCCGGGGGAGGGGTTGTTGGACCGGGGAGGGGGTTGTGGGGGGAAGGAGGAGTTATGGATGTCTGAATCAAATCACTGGATTTGGGTTAGGATAATGACGCTTCGTATCTTCATGATTTTATGATAATATCTTAAGTATTTTCCCATTCAATTTTACTGCCCACTTACTCGTATATTTCAAAGATAACAGATAGTGTTTTTGGAGAGGAGGTTTTGCGTTATTTATAGCCATATTACCGCTCGAAATGAGAGGATTCGGTTTCAAGTCAGCATCACACAAGTACAGCTGTATCTGGCTCCGACCCTTTATTCAGAACGGATATTACGATGAAATCTATGACTCAAAATAATTCCTTTTCATTATCTTTTATAACGACCAACATGGCGCGGGCAAAACATACCCTAGTCGACGGAAATCTCGGGTCGAAAGAAAATAAAAAAACAGCAAAAGATTGTAAAAACAAATTGGGGCTTCCGCAGGTGTTTGTAGACCTGACTCCGCAGGTGTTTGTAGAACTGACTCCGCAGGTGTTTGCAGACCCGACTCCTAAGTGCAGAAAGGTTAGAGAAAAAGTCGAAAGAAGGAAGAGAATTCCGCAGCTTCGTTGGCATCATGACGACCACTGCTCGTACAGTGGGTCTCCACACAAGACCCTAGGAAGCAACGACCAGTCTCGTGCCTCGATCCGTCTCGTTGACGGGGTATTATTAGTACAGACAGCTCACAGGACCAATGGCTAAAATGATCTATCTAGAACAAGGAGACGGTAACAACATCGCGGTGGACAGAAATGGTTGTTTCCAGAGAGGTGATGCCTGGAGCAGTGCGAGATCGAACAGGCAACAATTCACACGGTCACTAGCAGAGTGGTGGACGAAGACCCACCTCACATAAGTTAGCAGTAATCCAAACAAGTGGGAAAAAAATATGAAACATTTGCTTACAAGAAAAACAATTATGGCATCAATACAACACTACCAGCTTTTGCGAGGAGGACTTGGTGTTTATAACACGGGGTCTCCAAGACAGAGTGGTGGATATGGTTATGCCCAACATGTTTGTGTTTTTACAGGAATGGAGTATGGTGTTGTGAAACTGATCAGAGGAAATCGAGTGACAAACAAATTTAGGAAGAAGTTGCGTCTTATAACTCCGAACTGAGAGTAATTATGTTCAGTGTGAGCAAGAAAGCGATGATTAGGATGAGGAGGGGAAGGAAAGAATGTTGAAGTGTGTATTGTGGGAATGAATAGGGTAAGAAGCTGAAGACAGACGATCATTCAGAAGGCGAAAGGACAGAGGCTGAGGAACATCAGTGTAGGTAGGATGGGAGGGCGAGGGCGTCCCCTCATCAACTACTGACAGAGCCTGAGGAACATCAGTGTAGGTACGATGGGAGGGCGAGGTCGTCCCCTATCAACTACTGCAATAGATCGGCCGCAGAGTAACTATACGTCAGCAACATGGTATACGTTAATTGTAACAATGCTGTATTTTGCATACTAAAGCTATTGTAACCTAAACAATCTTGTGGCTTATACAGTTCCTATTTGACATGGCTATTAGTGAACAGGAAAAGTGCCACTAAAGCTGCCTGGATGTAATTTGTATGTCTCGTTGGTGAGGAGGAGGAGGCAGTAGACCAATAGGAACCTTGTGGATGGCTATAGAGAAAAACATCTTTACTTGAATACTGTTGACAGTTATCATCTTATAAATAATCGATATTTGTTACAAAAGATTTTCTTCACTTCTCTGAAAAACTGAAAAAAAAGAGGAAAAAGATACTGACACGCTGAGCTTCCATTCCTCAAGTAGTACTACATAATGTGATGGTCGGTGACGGAGTGGTAGGCGTGATGACCTTTATGAGGAGCTCTCAACTTACGTGTGGCGCGGAGAGGTGTTAAGTGGTGTGGCTGTCAAAGTCAAATAACCTTCACATTTTGCAGTTTTGACCCGTGGAGCCAAGACCTCTAATGTACACATCAGGTAAAAGTTTCTGAATATTTTGCTCTTTCTCGAAGTCTAATAAATCTGACGACATTCAAGATGTCACGTTATGAAGTATTTCTGTTACTCCCTTGTTTTATGGTCAAACCAATCATTCAAGTTTCACACACAAAAAAATCTGGAGCAGACCAATCATTATTTATCTTAGACATGATTACCTTGTATGTATATAGATTACAGCCCCTAAATACGCAATCTGATTACAGAACGCCAAGAGCAAAGTGTGTGTGGTACGATTACCTTAGCTAGCTACCCCCTTGTCTGACCAATGAAAGCTAGCCGCATCAGGTCAGCCAGGCGTGCTGCTACGTAACGTCACCAGCTCACGTCTTGCTCTCGCTGGGATAGATCAGATGCTGAGCACTAGGTAACACAAGAAGATTGTCAATCTGCAGCTTCATACTCTGGGATCTCTCCTTAATGCAGAGGGCCACGAGTACCTGAAGGCGTCTAGGATCTGGTGAAATATCTTAACACAGACTTTTCTTTCTTCAGCATCTTCCCCCGCGGGGGTAGTGCTGTGCCAGGATCTCAGGTGTGCCTCCAGGATCCCATTCTGTAAATGACACGAAAGACGTCGGGCCAATTGAACGGTGGTCATGCTTATATGCGACGAACAGTGGGTGTAGTCTTCGTGTGAGCAACGGTATGCGTATATGACACGAAGCCTCTGCAAAGTGGCTGGTCTTGGTGCTGGGTTGTTTTTAAGCAAGGGATGTGACGTTTTCTCGTTTTGGTAATTGATAATGAAATCTACTTTCTGTTCGTTGTTGGTAAACCTCAGGTTTCTTTTGATTATGCCTTTTCCTACACGTTCATCTAACTTGTACTTAGTGCACATGAAGGCCTTGTTGTAAACGCGGATGGGGTCAGGGGGCGCTGTTTGATTTGGGGGTGTCTGGTTCGGTGGTTGTCTTGATGAGTGGTTCCCTCGGTACCATCTCCAGGTTCTTGTGAACATAAGCGCAGATTTCCCTGTCTGAATAACCATTATATCAACCAGGACCTGAGTGACCCAGTCTAGTTCTTGGTTGGAGGAGGTCTACGAAGAGCAGTGAAATAGGACTCTTGCGACATAAGCCTTCATGGTGGAGTCCTTATACCGCTGGGGACTCACTCTTGCCATTTAGACGGTGTCCAGGATTGGTGGCTTCGACATAAACGGTGGCGTCTTAGTGATCGTCCGACTGCTGTAGTAATCAAGAAAAGGAAGGGCGCCGTCGGTGGTGTTTTCTATCGTGAAGTCGAGGCCTAAAGTCTCTATAAACCTCCTCCTCAACTCCTGCAGTTCCCATGGCGACACCGTCTGTCTGAAGGTATATCCACCAGAGGAGACACTGTTGGAGGAGGGTTTTGAGGTCCGACTCTGGGATATCTAGTGTGGGAGTGTCGTTGTTTCTATTTACTCGATTCAAGATAAGTCGATAGTCTTGTCCACTGTTAGTTTGTGAAGAAAAACTCCACAGCTAGTAAGGCGTTCGTTCCTCCTGCATTAGAGGTCGAAATCAGGTTCACGAAGTCGATGGCAGACGACAGACTGTAGCGGCTGGTAACAAAGGGCGTCAAAATTTTGTTCAGCCTCTACTTTGGCTTATAGGTCGGCGTGGGGATCTGGCTGACTCTACGTTCACGAGGGTCATTTGGTTTGTGGGTTTTTACATTCCCATACCAAACCATAATCTCCAGATGACCTTGCAAACTTATTCCATTCTTTGCGCTTACTGCGTGTATGGCCTGGTTGACGATCTCCTTTAGGTTCATGATCGGGTTTCTTGTGATCTAAAAGTTTTCATTACATCGTTCAGGATATTGTCCATTTTCTCTATTTATTCCTCAGAGGGGATGGGCACATAGGCAGCCAGCCGCTTTATCTGCTCGTCCAGCTGTAGCTGCTTAGTTGCTTCAACGTGTCTTTCAAGGAAGGTACTAAGATGTGAGCCTATTTTCTTGGAGGACTCGGCAATGAGTTATGGATGGAGGGTAGGGGTTTGCGATGAACTTCCTCTCTTTCACAAGCCGATGGATGTCGTCAAAGAGGATTTTTCGACTTCGAATTTTCTGGTGAGGACGTTGTTTGGACATACCATGACAGTCAAGCCCAAGGAGGAAGAGGGGGAGGGAGATGATGTAGAGTTGTGGTAATCGATGGCAAATACTGTCAAAGTGGTTTTTGATTTGGTGTGCGGCCTCCTCTTGGCTAAGTTGGTCTACTCATGAGAAAGGGGAAAGCCTTTGCTTGGCACAGCCAGTTATTTCGTTTATTCTACCTTTCCACTAAACGATGTTCGCTTGCTTCAAATACTGCTCTTTGATTGGGCAATAGGCCTTCTTCGCGGGTCTTACTTCGGGTTGCACTTTGTTGCGAATTTGCTTTTAGAGGTCGTTGTTGCGACTGTTGAAAGCATGATTTCGTTTCTACACAAGTCGTTCGGTGTGGTGGGTGATCCAAGGAGCGCTGGCCTTGTGTAGTGTTACCGTCTTCTGGGGAAAGCAGTGTTGGTTTCGTGCCACTTCTCCCACATGATTTCAACATCATCTTCACTGGTCACCTCAATCCAGTGTTGACGACTTACCCACCAACCGAAATTTCTCCTCGATGAACTGATTATAAGTGGCCGATAAGTTCTGGTGTCTGTCTGTTTGGGTTGGGAGATGATGGAGGCAGGGATCACAAGATATGCGAGGGCTGCCTCCGAGATCGGGCTGGGGGGAGGAAAGGCTCGGGTGGTAGGTAGTGGTCGGCCATATCAGTAACAGTCAGGTCAAGAGTGTTTCGACCATGCTTGAGAAAGTGAACGTTCCTGCGACAGATGTAGCTGTTCTTGGAGGATGGTAAGGTTTACCTCATTAAAAATATCCTCACATATCACAAGCTTAGAACAAGGATATCTTGTCCTGAGTGTGCCAGATGTGTGGGTAAGGTGTTCTAACAGTGCCTTGCTAGTTGGAGAGCGTGGCGAATGGTAGACCACGCATCAAATGTTGGTGCTAAATCGTCGTGTGTGTAATATCGGCGATATCTTAACCCATAACACCTCCAGACCCTCAGGAAAGTTGACTGCCAGCTGGGCTGGACGTAAGTCTTTGTGACAAAAGAGTTGGAATTTGACAATATTGTGCTTGTGCTAGCGTGTGTGTGTGTGTGTGTGTGTGT
>JAUUEF010503452.1:0-11143 GCA_032361405.1 Panulirus homarus
CTCTATGACTGGTTTACTTTTGACCACTAAAATTCTAGTTTAGTCTTAAAGCCTTTCTGGAGGTTATTTCTGTATACTCTTACACAAACTCCCACAACCCCTGTTTCAACATTATTGCGACCCCTTCCTTAGCTCTCACCTTAACACTAATCCTCGACATTGCCATTAAGATATTCCCCCAAACCATTTCCTCACCTTAACCTTTTCTCATCTTGGTGACATCCACTCACATTCAGACAACCAGTCCTGAGCCTTGAAGGATGATGAGCACTCCTAGCATGGCTTCTTCATCTGTTGCATATTGTAGTAACTGAAATGAAAATATACATAAAAGTTTCAAAGAAGAAGAGCACCTTATCAACCAGAATACACAAACCAAATAGTGTATTTCAATTCTGTGCATGAGCGGAAAAACATCATATCGTGAAACCATTAGGCTATTTCTGTAAACTGCTAAACTTCAAGAAATTTAGCGACGACAAATCTTAAAACTATTACTTTACTTCTCTAAACTACCAAACTTGAAGAAATTTAGCGACTCCAACTTTTAGAACAATTACTTTACTTCTCTAAACTATCCAACTTTGATAGATTTAGCAACACTCTGCTGTACTTGGCATAAGTAGCTTGAGATAACTGAAAAAGTAGCATACACTAGGTTGCTGAACTTGGCAATAAGTGATAGCCAAGAAACATGCAAGATAATCTTGTTCCAAAACCTTACATTCTTCCAGCACAGTGACAGGCAGTCCATACAGGCACAGGATACACCAGCGGCCATCACTCACCTCCACTCTCGAAGACACCAGAGGCTTCAGTCAACTCGCCTCCGCTCCTCCCCGACTTCCCAAAGCAAGGCTTGTATAAAGCGGTGTCCAGAATGCACTTCTACCATTATGAGACCTCACAGAGACTGAAATGGAAGCTACAAACCCAGTATGCTCCTATACAATATCCAGATTAAACTCCCGGATTATCAAACAGCCCAAGTCTAACAAGCAACTCCATGCAACAAGTGACTACCCATCGAGATAAAAGTGTTGGCTGTCGCTGGTGGTGTCTCAACCTGTTCTGTCCTGCTCATCTCCTCCATTCTCTGACGTCAGGCTATCGCTGGTAGTCTGAACATGTTCTGTTCTACTCATCTTCTCCATTCTCTGACGTCAGGCTGTCGCAGATGGTGTGTCAACCTGTTCTGTCCTGCTCATCTCCTCCATTCTCTGACGTCAGGCTATCTCTGGTGGTGTCTCAACCTGTTCCGTTCTACTCATCTCCTCCATTCTCTGACGTCAGCCGTGTAAGGAAAATCCCACATCAAAGTCCATCAACCAATGATAAAATAGCTCAGTCGTCATGTGGTACATATTGATGCTCAGAATTACATGCAAAACTGCTGCTTATTTTGTTAATATCTCCTATAAATACGCCCACTAACCATGTTAATCTTTTCGCCAAACTTAGACTACCTAATATCGTTTGCAAGGTTTTGGACCTCATCCCTACAACGTACAATAATCAAATCACATAGTCACAATATTCTTCTGGCACACAAAGTTTTACATTATATCTTGTGGTATGATGATTGTACATACCACAACAGACGTTTATCTTAATATTTTCGTAAGAATATTCTCCCGCGACTGGAAACAATTGAAGCAACTTACTACATTCTTATGATATACCTTCCTTTTATAAAGAATACTTCTGATTTTCTCCTGGGATGTTTAAAGTAGAACCTCACTAATCTGTTCAAAAGTCCTCTCAAATCTTTTTGTTGAAGCTCAAAAAATTGTCCATAGAGGTAGATACGTATTCAGGCTATTTTGTGCTTCGTGTTCCACTAGAAATTAGGGCACATGGGCTGGTTTTTACCTCTGGTCAGTCAGCAATGCCATTTTCACCTGAACTCGAGCTAAAATTTCAAATCGGGACTGTCATTTTATGCTAAATAAACAGTGCCTTTGAACTTTCTCCTTTGGCATCGAATTTTGTCCTTTCTTTTATAAAGATAGTTTATCTCAAGCGACAAGCACAAATATTAAATCGTTATCACCTTACACTAAATTTTCTCTTGATAATCTGTGTATTACGGCAAAACCTAGGTTTAGCTTAGTGTTTCTACAAACACTCCCTAGATAGTATACACCACATCTCTGTAAGATGTTCCCTTATGTCGAACACATTATGACAGATAGGTCTTATGTCATTTTCTTGTGCCCTTACCCCATGGCTCTTACAGTAACCTCAAATGGCCTTCAATGGGATGAGCATAGGTATAGAGGTAAGGTGCAAATACCTTTCCTGGGCCTTGGGCTATTCCAAGCACGACTCTTCGTACTTTGCCTGCCATTGGAATTTTGTACCACTACACACGTCCAAACAGAGCCTTCACTCAAGCTACTCATTTGATGTACTCCATCATAATGCAGGTCTACTGGAACTCCTGCATGTAACAGTCACCACAAGGACACTACCTCACAACCACATCTCCAAGAGAGCCTGAACTTTGTTACGACCTCACCCATTCCTTTAAAGGTGTGTAATCAGCCCATAGGTCCGTTAAATCAGAATTCTAAAATAATGACATCTGTAACAGATAGATTTGGGCTAGACACAGATTCCCTTGCCATCTGGCTATCATCTGACAGTTAGCGGCAGCTGGATATATTCTTCTACATCCAACATTGGTTAAATACCAAAAACAGGTTTATACAAATAATAACAGAGAGAGAGAGAGAGAGAGAGAGAGAGAGAGAGAGAGAGAGAGCAAAACATTCCAATATTTTTTTCTTCTTTCGTATACAAGTATTTTCTATTAATTTCTCTTATAACTTATGTATTTCCGTTTCCCTTAAATGATAAAAAACGGGAAAGATACTATCAATTTACACACAATCAAATAGAAAAATTTCACATTCATACATAAAGCAATCAGACTTTTCAAAAGAATATAATTCAGTACCTTAGTAGAGAAAATTGAACAAAATATGATGGGTAACTGAATTAATTATTGGGAAAGAGGGGAGACAAGAGTAACACCTTCCCATCCTGTTTTTCATTGGAGGGTAATACAGTAACCAAGAGATTAATGTAAAGATTACATTAATATGGATAGGTAGAAATCATTTGCCCCTGTATCACAAAGGAGGTTGGTATGGAAGCTGCTTCTTCAAGGAGGAATAAGGAGGAGACTTCTTCCATGAGTAGATAACCTTAAAGGAAGCTAACAAGGGATGCACGTTAGGGAGGCCTTTTTGAAATGGGTTGAGGTTAACCAGGGCATGCCGTAGGAGTCTGTCTTGGGACCATTCTTCTTGCTTATTTGTGTGAATGTCTTATAAGGAAGATTGTACTTCTACTTGATCATGTTTGCAGATGAGGCCAAACTCATGATGGAAATAAAATTAAAAAAAAGGTTAGCATCAACTTACAATGCGACCTAGACAAACTCCACAGTTGGTCTAAAACATGGCTCATAAAATTCAACTTAAGGAAAGTAATGAAGATTACACACAGTGAAAGAAGACCTCAATCTGAAATCTATTTAGTCTGAAATAAATTGCAAGAGCGTGTGTGAGAGAGACATGTTAGCTTTCACTGTCCCTAAACTGTTGCTAGAGCACTACATTAGGATATTTGTAAAGAAAACACAGCTCTTTGCCGACATTAGGATTGGATTCAAGTATATGGATAAAGAATTACTCAGAAAGCATTCAGATCCTACAGTAAGTTAAGATTGGAATATGCTTCTCAAGATGCATACAGTAACAGTTCACACAGTAGGGCAAGAAAATGATTCCTAAATTGGGAGAAGAGCTGTATGCGATGACGCTGAAGGCCTTTAATATGGGGCCATGAAAAGAACAGAGGGAGAGACGAATCAATCATAACCTTTAGATCTGAAAACCAGCTTCTTAACGTAGATAATGAGGATTTCTTCGGAAGATGCATGAATAAAACAACAACTCACCGTACAATGACATTAGAGAGCGTAATAAACTGTGTTATGGGATAATGTGAAAGGGAAAAAGGGTTTCTAAAGTTGTATTATAAAGAAATGTTGAGATATTTTAAAAGATGAGGCCTTGCGAGTGTAGTATTCCCTCCACTTATATAAACGTAGACAATTACTCCCACATACACACAGAGGCAAACACAAAACAGACTATAAAATACTCGTCCTGCAAGTCAACGACTATATAATGCTTGGCCTGTCTGATGAAAATAATGATTGGATGCCATTTGTCAGAGCCAGTATGCAAGGGTCAACGGCCATATAATTCGGCTCGCGCAATGTATCACCTCAAAAAAAAAATCCTTGATTGAGTACCACTTGTATGTGGAAACACATGTGCTTTATGCGCCACTAAACCATTTAAAAAGATGCGGCAGCAGCCTCAGGAAGTCAGTGACGACCTGGAGCTCGACGACAATGGTGCTGGCGTTGAGACTAGTGTTGCTGGCGCTCCTGCTTGGTGCCACTCTGTCCTCTCCCACACAAGTAAGTCAAATGGCAATGTTGAGACAAAGTCATGACTAAACTCTAGGTTTAGCCTCGTGGTCCATAACAAATGGATCAAATTTCCAGTTGTATTCGTTACGTGGCTTTTCTTCGTTTCTGTATTCACCCACAGAAGGTTAGATTTGCTGTTGGCTAGTAGACAAGTATCTATCACTGAGAGTCTTTAGTTACTCTAACTGGAAGACAACTGTTTTTTGAAAATAGACTATAAATGATTTCCTTACCTAGAAGCTACTTATTCTAAAGTCCTTATCATTTTTGCAATTGTCTGTGCAGCTGTCGGTATAGAAGATGTACGTGTAAGTTTTCGACGTTTCGTTATTCTATCATTAGATTACCTTCAGGTTTCAGTCGGAATGAGGTATGAGTAGGTTTCTGAGGAAGGTGTAGACACAGAGGTAGCATTGTAGAGAATGATTCTTGAAGAATCGTATGTATAATCTAGCGATGAAGAGGTTGACTGTAGGTTTAGGATGTCGCATTCTATATGTTATTAAGGAGATTACAACTTCCTTTTTGATATTTGAATTCTTAGATTACATAGAATCTCTATTGTGGTTTGTGGTTCCGGTTGAGGCTGCAGGTCATGACGAATTTTATAGCCTTGTAGTATACAGCAAGTTTTTTTTTTTGTTTGTGTGCACTTAATGTTGTTGAATATGATGATAGGAGAGTTTTCTTGTCTGTTTTGTAAGAGAGGACCATCCTGGTCACATTAGAAGGTCTTGTGTGTTGTGGATTGCTTGCAGTACTACAATTTTCATTGATGTTGTCTTAAAAGAGAATCTGTTAGTGTAATGTGTTGAAAAATCCATTCTTGATGAGGGACTGCCTTAGGTATTAGGTTTCCTGGTAAAATGAGTCCCAGTTAAGCGATATCTTTTTAACTTTATGGAGGAAGTTTTCGAAGATACCAGACATCTATTTTTGATGATATTCACCAGCAGCATTAAGGTAAGAATCCAGAAACAGTAGGTTTTTGGTGAACGGACATATTGTGCTGACTAGATTTGCCTGAGGAAGTGTATGGAAAGGAATGCGTGTGTTGCAGATTAGTTCTAACTCTTACATTCCGCTCCAAAGCTTTCTTAAGACGGACATGAAGGTCCTTGTTATTGACCGTTACGTGGATATTGTCCAGGTAGTGACATTTGTGGCTGATCACAGGGAAGGATCGTGAAGATGGCATATATACAACACGGAGAAAGTGTATTCTAGTGGGTAACCCATCACTATCCCCTCCCGCTGGAAGAACTGGGATCCAGAACAGGGTTGTGTAGTGGAGACACAAAGTAACTTTTCCAGGATGGTGTGGGTAATGTTAGGTGCTTGTATCTTGGTGACTGTAGACAGATTCGCAGATGATTCATATCATTTATGTTGGCTGAGACACCACAAGCAACTTGTTCACGACTATTCCATTTACACCATATAATTACGTAATATATATAGATATACCTGAGCTTAAGATAGACACCCAATTTATCATCAAGTCCACTTGGGTTGATGAGCAGCTAGGTTGACTCTGGACCGACTGCCATGACCAAATGAGCTTATGCGGGTTTGACCATAGGCGACCCGTAAATGCGTCAAGGGTTACTGTTGCAAGAGATACATTAGCTTCCAGAACAGATAAGCTGGACAGGAGATAACGGGCGCTGTGTAGTCTGTGTATTGCCACGTACAAAACCTTGCAGGAAAAGCCAGACGAGTAACGTTAACCGATACAATAGTGACGGAGACAGCATGTAGAAGTGCCCTTGATGAATAATATATTACACGGGTGCATTAATAGGAGTATAAAAGATACCTAAGTAAATAAAAGACTAGACAAAACCCAAGGAAAATCAACTCACTGTCCAGTTGGTCTTAGATGATGATGGAGGGGAGAATACACTTGAATTATATATTTCCGGAGATCCTATGCGCTGTAACAAGGCCAGTGTCATTATTGTACATTGTATAAGAGGTCATCCTACTGTTTGCAGCATCGTTTACCATTGTACACTCTCAATGGGTTAATTTTTGTCTCCAATATTGTCTGTACTCCAAGCTCTCAATGACTTTATAGTTATAGTTATAGACTTTAGATATGATACTTCCTTCTATCTATCTTAGCTTCAATATTTATGTAATTAGCTGTCAATAAATCATAGATATGAATCAGAGATGGAGCACAACCTGTGTTCTCTTGTGGTCAGGAAGTTATTATTGAGTCATTTGTTTATGGGTACATGGATACTGGTTTTGTTGAATTAGTTTACCAGCCCCACTGCTGCTACTTGTAAAAGTGCATTGCTTAAAACTAAAAATGCTGGGTCCAACACGCAGTGGACAAGCATAGGAAAGCTCTAGCACGTGGAATGGGTAAAGCAACTTAACACTACGACATTATATGGAACAGTCGTGCTCCAGATTATCAGCCTTATAAGCCTTATAACCCGTAACAGTGATCCCTCACTCCAAGTGACCACTTCCTAAGATCCTTTGGGCTAAGTGAACCGAATAAAGACTGACTTTTCTTTCGTTATACTTATCAATTTACAGGCCTCCGAAGCACCTCAGTATGAAATGAATAAAACAATTTCTGCTTTAGCAAATGCGAAAAAAGCAGATTACAGCAAACGAATGTCACACTTTTCCCTTAGAACGTGACTTGCTTTGACGAGGTGCTGGAGCGCACGCCAGGTACGTCTGTCCTGTAGGAAGGTTAACAGGGAAGTGTTCATCGTCTTGTTATTGTAGAATTTAAGGGTTAACATCATACTTTTCCTAGGATTGTGGTCAGCTCTGGAGGGAACAATATTGTCCATCATTTACACAAAGACTAGCAATTATACGTCCCTGCATAAAAACTCTTGGAGCAGAGCCAGACTCACAAGCATGAATTACTGTACGAAATGATTTCATATAAAAATCTAAGAAACGGTATGAGGTGGTATATTGTAAACAACTGGAGGTAGACCAAACAACCCCCAACAGTGAGGTAAATATGAGAGGGCCATCTCCTCAACTAGTACTTAGAGTCTCTTCAACAAGCTAAAAGACTTTACGTTCATTTAAAGTAGTCACACAAGGGGATAAAGAACTAGTAAAGAGTTGTATAACTTATACATTTCTCAGCGTTTGTGTTCATGATATGTGTGCATAAGAAAGATGCAAGTGCTGCAGCTGTATGCCTAGGTACTTTAGCGAGAAGAGTATTAATGAGGCTATTATATGAATGTAAGGAGGAAGTACTAACGCAACTTCCGAGGCTTCAGTACACCTAAGCATGTTTAAGTAAACTTCATCTTGTTGTGATGGTAGAGTGATGTTGAGGCTGATGGCAGCGGGACCAGCAAATGTGAAGAAGCTGGTGGATCGTGTGAGCCCGAGGGAGAATGTGACAATGAAATCTTGGAGGTCGCCGACTGCCCGACGCCTGGTGACGTCTGCTGCCTCCCCGACGAAGTAAACGGTGGGTGTTTGGCTCATATGTAATATGTTAAGGGTATTTTCCCAGAATAGATTGATACTGATGTTTGGAGTCTGTGAAGTTTTTGACCATGTAAACATTGGGAATTTCTCATGTAAACGATTTTCACAAAAGCTTTATTTCACATGTCTGTCAGGAGATCAATATCATACCTGACATAGAAACGGAAAAAGTGATGTCTTTAGAGTGTTGAAGTAATGGGCGAAATCATCTTACACTGTGCACTTGGGAACTTATGGTGTTTCATTTCCGTCATGGCTATCAGCAAATATATTTAGGAAGTGATATTTTTGAGGACAATGTATGGTGTGAGATGGTGTATTCTAGTAAGTGATGATGGTAAAAAAGATCTGTGGTGATAGAAAGAGTATGGTTGATAGAACAGAAGAGGGTGTGTTGAAATTGTTTGGACGTGTGAAGAAAATGATTGAAGAAAAGCAGATGGTTGGAACAATGAGAATCGGAAGACCAAATTGGACATGGAAGGCATGTGCAGGAGGCGAGGAGAGTGATTTGGTTGCAAGTGAAAGTCGGTGTGCGGCAGGGGTGTGCCATGTCCCTATGGATGTTTAATTTGTTTATGGATAGGGTGGCTTGGGAGATAAATGCAAGAGTTTTGGAGTGGGGCGAGTAGCAGTATGTAGGGTATGAGAGAGTCTGGGAAGTGATTCAGTTGTTGTTCGCCGATGATACAGCACTGGTGATGGATTCGAGAGAGAAACAGCGGAAGCTTGTGACTGAGTTTGGAGAAGTATATGAAAGGAAAAAGTTAAGAGTAAATGTGAATAAGAGCATGGTTATAAGGTTCAGCAGGGTTAAGGGAGAAGTTAGTTGGCATGTTAGTTTGAATAGAGAAAAAATGGAGGAAGTGAAGCGTTTTAGATATCTGGGAGTGGACTTAGCAGCTAATGGAACCATGGAAGCGTGAGTCATAAGATGGGGGAGTGGGAGAAGGTCCTTGTAGCGACGAAGATTATGGGAAAAGAAAGAAGATTACTTTAAGGAAGCGAAAATGGGTATGCTTGAAGGAATAGTAATTTTAACAATGTTATATGGTTGCAAGGCATAGGCTATAGATAGGTTTGTACGGAGGAGGGTGGATGTGTTGGAAATTAAATCTTTGCGTACAATATATGAAGTGAGGAGGTTTGATGGAAAAGTATTTAAAGGGAAAGAGAGATGTGTGGAAATAAAAGGGCTATTTTTGAGAGAGCATAAAAGGGTGTGTTGAAATCATTTGGACATGTGAATAAAGGGAGGGGGGGGGGGGGCTCAAAATCCTTTACTCTAGTTTTTCTTTTCCAAAAGATGAAGCAGAGAAGGGGACCAAATAAGAATTTTCTCTCCAAAGCTCAGTCCTCAGTTCTTAATGCTACTTCGCTAACATGGGAAATGGTGAATATTTTCGGTACGTTACTTAAGTGTAACAAAAAAATTCTTACCAGTCTGCGCAACATAAAACTTATCACAATTTCTACCCGGCTATTTATAGATGCATACATGTGAAGCGTCTGGAGTAAACCATGGAAAGTTCTATTGGGCCTGGATGTGGAAAGGGAGCTGTGGTTTCGGTGCATTAATACATGACAGCTAGAGACTGAGTGTGAACGAATGTGGCCTTTGTTGTCCTTTCCTAGCGCTACCTCGCACACTTGAGGGAGGAGGGGGTTGTTATTTTATGTGGCGAGATGGCGATGGGAATGAATAAAGGCAGACAGTATGAATTATGTACATGTGTATATATGTATATGTCTCTGTGTGTATGTATATGTATACGTTGAGATGTATAGGTTTGTATATTTGCGTGTGTGGACGTATATGTATATACATGTGTATGTCGGTGGGTTGGGCCATTCTTTCTTCTGTTTCCTTGCGCTACCTCGCTAAAGCGGGAAACAGCGACAAAGCAAAATAAATTAATTAAATAAGTAAATATATATATATATGACCACAACATCTAGGAGATTGCCTCACATGTGCATAAGCTTAACATTGAAGAAAATGACAATAGGAATGAAAGAATGTAAAAGAAGTGCGAATGAAAGGATTTATAAGGTTAAGGAAGGTACCTATGGTTCATAGAGGAAGATTATGTATGCCTTGTAGAATCTCACTGAAAATCATTGAACTTTCAGATGGCGAAGCAAGACTGGCAGATGATATGAGGTTTATTGGAAAGGATGATTGTCCTGGAAAATGTAAAAAGAGTTCAAGGAAGTGTAAAGAAATCGCAGGCAGCTGCCGTAATGGCAAATGGTGCTGTAAGTACACTTAGAACAAGTAGTATTACATTAGCTGGGGATAAAGAGAATGTGAATGAGACATTCCTTCACCTGGTGTAGACTTTAACATATGGCCTTATAGCGCTTCTATACATATATCATCTTGGGTAGCCTTTCCTTTCTATATGTCTAAACAGTTTCAACTCATCGTCTTCAACTCTCCAAACCACTTTCTTACTTATTACCACTCAGCTCACTTACCCTTTCATCATTTACTCGATCGGACCTCCTCACGCTACATTTTGTTTTGATACATTTTATATCCAGCACATCCACCCTCCTGCGCACAACCCTATCTACAGCCCATTCCTCGTAACCATATAATATTGTTGGAACTACTATTCCTCTAAACATAACAATTTTTGCCCTCTGAGATAACCTTATTTCTTTCCACACAATTTTCATCGCTCCCAGAACTTCGTCCCCTATATATACATATACATATACATATATACATATATATTTACACTTACAGTCCTCATCCACACTCGTCGCCACCCCGCAACACAGGCAAAAGCATTACCCCATCCATAAACAAATTAAACAATCATGGAGACATCACATATCACCTGCCGCAGACAGACCTTCGCCGGGAACCAATCACACTTCTCTCTTCCTACTTGCACACATGCCTTACATACTTGGCAAAAACTTTTCACTGTTTGTAGCAGCTTATCTCCCACACCATGTATGCATGTATATGTGTATATGTGTTTTTGTATATATGTGTGTGTGAGTGAGTGTGTGTGTGTATGTGTGTGTATGTGTGTTTTTTTTGTGTGTGTGCGTGTGTGTGTGTGTATGTGTGTGTGTGTGTGTGTGTGTGTGTGTGTGTGTGTGTGTGTGTGTGTGTGTGTGTGT
>JAUUEF010503673.1:0-20085 GCA_032361405.1 Panulirus homarus
ACATATATGAGTAGGAGAGATGGTCGGCAGGAATTACAGGATTAGATGTTAATTGATGGGCATGTAAAAGAGAGGCTTTAGGATGTGAAAGTGCTAAGAGGGGCAGTTGGTAGAATATCTGATCACTATCTTGTGGAGATGAGGGTGAAGATTTGTTGAGATTTAAAAAAAAAAAAGGAAACAACATCAGGGAGACAAGAGTGGTGAGAACAAGGAAGCTTGGAGAAGAGACTTGTGTGAAGAACTACAAAGAAGATTGAGTGTAGAATGGCAAAAGGTGAGGGTAAATGAAGTAATGGGAGTGAGTGAGGAATGGGATGTATGTTGGGAAGCAGTGATGGCATGTGCAAGATATGCATGTGGCATGCAAAAGTTGGGAGGTGGACAGATTAGAAAGGGTAGTGAGTGATGGGATGAAGTAAAGTTGCTGCACTTACAAGAGAGGAGTGCAAATGATTGGGAGATGTATAACAGAAAGCTGCAGGAGTTCAAGAGGAGTTCAATTTTCCTTTCCTTTATCATAAAAATTGCATATGATAATTCCATTGTCTCTAGTAATTTTCCAGTGGGCATTTTTTCTTCCCCCTTTGTAATTTGTAATTATCCATTTGCACCATCCAAGGAGGGAGTTTCACACTCATTGTGTCCCATCTATTTAGCACTCTCTATTATCATACAACTTCTAGAATTTGTGTAGATAAAATGTATGGGGTCATCCTGACAGGAGGAGTGAATCTAAAATGGGGCCTCCCTGTGCTGAGAGTGCCCTGGAAGAATTATAAGGAAAAGTTCAGTGGCCCTCAGGGTGAGTGCAGTAATGCCTTATTGCCTTGTAAGGGTAACAGAGCAAGATATTCATTGTGCTCACAGATAGAACCCTGTTCAAGAAAAAAAAATCTAAAGATACAGTAGAGTTTAAGAACATGTATCAAACTACCACGTGAGCTGTAAAGGTACCTTTCATTTGATTTACATTTTGCACCTCCTTTACCCTCATCATATTCAATCTCCAGATTCCCTTAAACCATCTTAAGAATTATTCTTTATGCCTTCATTCTTCACATTCTATGGTTAGTTTAAAACATACTTCATCAATATGAATGTGAAATCTATCACCCCTTGACTGGACAAGTCTATACTCTCATAGTGCTTTTTTTTTTTCAATCAAGAGGTACACCTTAAGGAATTGTACGATGGCACTTTAGCCACCATGAGTTTAGATCAGGGACCTCAGTTCTGCAAAGTTAATTTTCACAAAAGGTGCATGTATGTAAGTAATCAAACCCATGCTAGTAGAACAGAGGTACAAAGGAAAATTGAAATAAGAATTATTACCTTAAAATTTTCTCTTGTATTACTTATTACTGAAATCAATCCCAAAAAGTCCCATAAATATCAATGTTAGTTTAGATGATGATATTCTTACATCACCAAAACATATAATGAAATGCAACTGTCTTAAATGCATAAAGACAGCCAGTAAAAGCCTTGGTTTTAACATTTTTGTAGAGAAATCCAAGGTTTTCAATAAACAAATAAATAATGGTAGAAGTGGACCATCTAAATTAAAACCTGATGAAAGCCAATGAACACATTTCCTTTAAATAACTTGGTGTCTCAGTCCCATGTACTGCAGCCAGTGTGCTACAAATAAATTGACAATGTCTTAGAATTGTTGTAGGGTACAGTTCTCATTGTGATGCAAACACCAGAATTGTTAAAATGAAGCACCTGGGTTATATCATCAATTTTCATCCTTTTGGCTAGGATTAAACAGTAGTATTAGGTCTCTAAGTCTCTAATAGATTACCATGTACCAGTTTAAATCTTATGTGAAGGTATTAATAGACTATTAAGGATGCAAAATGAAGTCTTGAGAATCATACTTGGCTGCCTGATGGCCACTAAAGTACTCAACATTTGGAAAGAACATGTTATATGCAGTATTAAGGAAAGAGTACTTGAAATCAATTTATGATAGGGACTGAATCTTCTGCATGGTGATGTTGTCTCTAAAGAATTGTTAAGCTATGTATCCCATGACACAAGTGAATGTAAATGGATCCAAATACCAGCGAATGACATAATATTCAAAGTACAAAATTTGTATAAAAATAGGAAGCAGCAGCATTTTCTGCCTACCTGGCAAATATCTTCCTTTGACACAACTATACCTACTTATCCACATGAGAAACTAATTACTTATAATCTTAACCTTCAACACTAAGCAAAAACCAGTGTTCTTGAGCATTTATAGAAACTGGAGACTGAAAATAACAAAGCCCAGTGCACTTATACTGATGGCTCTCTCAAGTTTGCCACTGAGAGAGTGCTGCCATTGCAATCCTGCCCAATGCTAACATGTCAGGGAAAAGTTTTTGAATTAACAATTGGACATCTACCCAACAAACTCAACTATCCACCATACTCATTGTTCTTGAGCTTGTAGAAATCCCTGCCATAGTTTAATTATATTTATGATTCTATATTTCTAATACTTGTCCTAAACATCCTGAGATCAGAATGCTCTTAACACCCTGAGATCAGAATTTAACATGTTGGTCTTTGAAACTAAAGAAAGATACTCATACATTATTGGTCAAGGTATTCAAATCAAATGGTTATGGAATCCCTCAAATATGCCTCCATGAGCATGAGAAAGTTGATGCTTTAGACAAACTTGCCCTTAGTAAAGAAGCTGTTGAAAACAACACTGGGTTCTCAATCAGAAGTTTCAAAACTTTATCGAGAAAGGAGCTAACAGACATCTTTCAAGCAAATAGATATGCATAAGTTGAAACATTTTCCATCAATGAAATGTGTAAAGTAAATCATGTATATAGAGAAAGAAATAAGATCAGCAGATTACAAGATGTTATAATTGCTATGTCAAAGCTACGCTAAATGTAATATTAGTGATTTGGCCACTAGACCACACGTACTATTGGTGATTTAGCCTATCTTGAGATGTTAATCATGTAAATGGTAAAGTTTGTGGCCAGAGATTTGGACACAACTATGTCTTAGAATGTGAAAAATTAGAACCTTTTAGGGATAGGATGAAACAAAACCCACAAGAAATGTCACAAAACTTTATTATAAATAACACGATACCTGAAATTCTAAGACTGTGCCCACTAGTCGGTGAAACTTTATATGAAAAACTATGCAATGGATATAATGAAGTTTATGTAATGGACCAATTTTGGAACAATTTTATGTAACAAGTATCTGCCAACTGAGTTCTGACAAAGACACTTTGTGACGCCTGTAACTCTTTTGTGCTCCTGCTCAAAGGATAAGCATGGGTTACCAATAAACATGTCAGTGATACTGCCACAAATTACATCATATGAAAGAAAGAAAGAATGAAAAAATCAGGACATCATTTATTGACAGGTAGTATCCAAATTTTTTTTCTCACTCCATTGTCACCAAAATAGTGACTTACTGTTTCTTTCCTCACCTGGAACATGAAAGTTTCTTTGAAGAGTGGGTTAGGCTGGCCTCGACGGACTGAAGTTTTGCTGTGGGCTATCTCCTGTCCACTGGATGACATCAGGACAAGCTTGACATAAGTGTCAGGGGCTCGGGTGTTCGCCATATTCCTGAAATCATCACCGTTCCTGTAAATGACCGCATAAATGATTACTACATACAGTTTGGTGCTTTAACTCTATGGATATTGTGTAATGCCGAGAGAAACAGCAAAATTTACTCATTGCACAGATACCTTTGTAAATGGGAAGGAATCTACATTCTTCACAGACTCAGGGTACACTCTAGTGTAAGAAATATAGCAAAAGTTATTACAAAACAAAAAACTTTTCAAAGGGTTACTGGCTCACTGCCCAGGGTCAAACTACACTATACAGTGGTTGAGAATGTAAATGTTTACAGTTACACTACCAGATAAATCTGTATTTGAATTAAAACAAATTAGTTATTCCACTGATGAAGCATGAGATTATAACTAATTCAATGTGCCTGAACTTTTTATGTTATATAATTAAGTGTAAGGAAAAATCAAATGATAAAATCACATGAAACAGCTTAGGATTTACAATGCATTGAGAGAACACAAGACATTCATAAGTAAATGAAAACTATACAAGCTCTGTTTATGTACTTTAAGGTTCATAAGCTATTCTCAACACATCATGCCACTTACTGGTGCAGTGCAGAGTATGATGACTGTTTTATTATTTGTACCTGACATGAGCCAATGGATTTAGTAATTTCAGTCCTCAATAACGGATTGAATTTCTGACAAGTAGTGACTTTTTTCCAAAGCCATTCAAACATTTTACATATCAATTATATTTCCATAGGAAAAGAAGAACTCTAGTAAATGATAATGATAATGATTGTCAATGTGTTCTAAGTAAAAAGACTACAGAAAGATACTAAGTACTCCTCATATACAATATTTCATTAGCCCTCTCCAGCTTAACCACAATGTTAATTCAGTACAAGGGCATGTAAGTATATTGATACCAAGAGTCGTACAAAACATATGGCGAGTCAAAACCATACATTTGCAAATAATATCTTGAAGTCAAATTGGCAACCATTATGGCAGCTTAAGAGTTACACAGAAACAATACCATTGCCTAAGAACTCTAAGGCACTGTATTACTTATTTGTGCATACAACAAGTGGGCTTTACTCTCATGAAGCCTGGCCTCTTGGTATTTTTTGTCATTTATTTCTTTCTAATGTTTCCTCTTTGCTTAGCCAGTTCCAGAAGTTCATTTCTGTTCCTGATGAAGTAGAAAGAAGTGTTCTTTGTTTATGTCACCATGGCCTCTTAAAAGTCTATATGTAGTTATCATATCTTCCCTTATTCCTCTTTCTACTAATGTGGGCAGATTGAGGGTTTTCCTACTGGTACCATTCCTGCTGCATTCCTTTTGACCCATTCCAAGAGCTCTTAAGTATCGCTCCAAATGAGAAGACCTGACTGTTGTGGCATACTCTAGCTTAGGGCAAATGTGCATCATGTACATCTCTCTAAGCATCTTGCAGCCCATACACTTGAAGCCAATTTTGACACTGACCAAAATATAGCTTGACATTCTCATGATCCTTCATGTATGATGTTCTGTGACAAGTTTAGTGATATAACTCATAACTCTCTTTCCCAGTATGACTCCTGTAATCTATAAACCCCCCCCTCCAAGATGCTTCCCATCTTTTGTTTGAACCTTTTCCCATCTGCGTATTTCGCATTTCCCTATATTGATTTTTACTAACCATTTGTCTGGTCTCTTTGCAATATTTTGTAGTGCCTATTCCTTTGCGATTCCTTCATGGTCTTGGCAGTATTAGCAAGAATATTCAAGAATGACTTCATCTTATACGACAAATTAGAAATAGTAATAGTCTCAGCACTGAGTCCTATGGGCTCAAACTGCACCCTCACCCAGGCTGGAGAAGGTTTCTTTGACAAGCATTCCCTCTTCCCTCCTACTAAGATAGCTATCAATCCATGAGGTGATTTTCACTGAACCCACCTTGGACATCCCCCTTCATCATAAGATCTTTTTTTTCTGGAATGTCCTGCATGATTTTCACACAGGAATGCTTCCTTCTGAATCCATGCTATCTTCCACTTAAGAAGCTTATGCCAGTCAAGTATTCCTCTATCTGCTTACCTTTTCTCTTATCTTGTAGGTAACCTGTTTTGGAGATAGTGGCTGATAGTTCAGGTCTGCTGTTCTGTCACATTGTTAGAATATTGGTACTTGGTTGGCTCTCTTTCATACTGCTGGGACAGTTCCCTCATTAACCCTTACACTGCTTTAGGCCTCATATGAGCAATCATCATAGACTGCTATGTGCCTCATATAATGTTTAAAGGTTCCTTCACTCATTAAATTACCAACTAATGAATGATTCCTTCTCTTCTCCACAGATATTACTGGCAAACAAATAACCAAAGAATATCTATATTCCTTGCTAAAAATACACTTGTTAAAAAAATCTATGCACCACAGTTATCATTCACACGTGAAAGAGAATGTGATTGCATCATCATGGGTGAAAGCCAGATTTCCAAACCAACTATTTGTAGCTAATTCTATAATAAAAGAAACAATACCTCTTTCATTAGTGTTTTCTATTTTTGACAAAATGTTCTTTTCAATGAGTTATGTAAATAATCTCCAGAAAGAGTAAATGTGTAAACATGTAAACAATATATATACTATATAGAAAAAATGTATACCACAAATTAGTATGTAATTATATATGAATGGGATGTGTAGGATCATGTTTGGAAAAACAATAAAGTGTGTAATGAAACTGATTGTCCTGTATGTAATAACATCACACCAGAAAAACATCCAAAATCATTGCATGCTTAAATGAACAAGAAGCATCTATGCTGCCAGGCAGAGCCCTACCCTATCAACTCAACATTATTTCATACTAATGTAATGGAAAGTATTTCATATGAATATAATGGAAAGTAAACTTTCTTTTTAGGGGGGAGGGGGGTATTTTCTTTATAAACATATGATATGTGCTTTGAGAAGTGTCTCAGCATGTTCTTCAAATACAAATGATGAGATGCAGTTTAATCCATAAACCCTGGGCAGGTTGAGCTCCTTTTAAGCCTTCCCACTTTCAACAGATGTATTTCAATACAGGTATTCCCCTACATAATGTCAGGTCACTAAACAGAAATTGGACTTCACATGAACAGTTCATTCAAACAAAGGCTGAATTCCTCTTGGAATTTTGATTTTCTAACTTTTAGATTTCTATCTCTGTATTTGTTGTCATTACTTCAATCTCGTTTCCCAATAATACAGTCTGAATAGTACATTAGAAATGTATGAAATAGAAACTAAAAACCATCAACTTTTTTAATTACAAATAAAAACTCAAAAAATGAATGAGACCTTAGATATTACAATATAGATGGGGTGCTGTATCATTACTCCATTCACGTACATCCTTAATTGATGCCCATTGTGGTGAAGTGAAGTAAGAACTCCATACTTACAAATGATATTCTTACTTTTTTACACACAATGTTGATTCAGTGAGGAAGACCAACTTCTTCATTTGGCCATCTCCATTATTGAGAAAATACTTCTACTGCACTCGACCCTTCACAATTTCTCTTACCACCTTCATCTGATATATCTCTCGCCCCACTCAATTCCTCACTTTGAATATCTCTTCCATAGTGTGTCTCGCATTCTTTTATAGACACAGACACACACACATGTATTAGACAGAGGATACTCAAGAGATGGGTTAACATGAGTGTAAAACTCCTTCCCCACACAGTATAAATGAGTAATTACTGAGGTAATTACAATTACACACAAATACCTGGCTTGGGTTGGGGTGTGTGTGTGTGTGTGTGTGTGTGTGTGTGTGTGTGTGTGTGTGTAAAAACTTACAAAAAAATATTGATACAAATATCCAAGGTTGAGAAGGGGTGATGAGAGTTTAAGACTCACTCCTCATAACATCAAATATTTAACACATATAATCATACATAGTAATCATACACACACAACGATTTGTTTGAGAGGGTACTGAAAATAGCAACTACGATGATACCTGAAATGAAAGATCTGATCTACAGTGAGAGGCTAAGGGCTACAAAGTTTCTAAATCAGCTGGACGATGTTGCCTTTGAACAATTCCTCAAAGAGATGCAGCATCAAAGTTTACCAGAGGCCATAACAAAAGACTGGGTAAAAAGCTAGTTAGGAAGGATGTTAAGAAGTACTTGTTTAGTGTAAGGGTGATGAATGGTTGGGTTAAACTAACCAATGAGGCAGTGAGTGCTGGCAGCATATAAAGGTTTAAAAGGCTTCTTGATGGCATAGAAAGTTCAGGAGACAGGAACCCCATCAGAGCAGCACTTACTCCCTGTATTGTATATATAAATGATTACACACACACACACACACACACACACACACACACATTCCTGCCTTGAATATCAAGTAGAGATACTGTAAGAGAAAAGTTCCTCTAATGGATGGATTATCTTAAAGAAGGTAACAAAGAACATATGTCCAAGGAGCCTTCTCCAAATGGGTCAAGGTCATCCATGGAGTGCCCCAAGGTTCTGTTTTTGGACTGTTAATCTTCCTAATCAAAGTAAATGTCTTGCCTAAAGGTATGGTGCCTACCTAAATATGTTTAGGTGAAGCAAAATGAGGTCAACTGCAACAGGCCCAGATCACTGTTTCATTTTTTTTTGCTTTAACTACATGTGGGTTGCTGGCATCAAACCCCACTCCCACAATTTTCCATTCACAACTCTTGACAACACATAATTCACACACAGCTTTATGTCCTTTCCTATTTCTTTATTGCTTTGCAAACTCCATAAAGCAAGGCAGTACAATTATTACAGAATTCTCTGGTACCGATTCAGAGCAGTGTCACCAATGGAAAGGAATTAGGTGGATCTCAGGACCCACTTGACCACCCTATTTCCATAGATACTGCTCCTAGACCCGGCTCTTTTTCTATCTATTTCAGCAACATTCATGCTCTGAATTCTAACCTTCCCTTTGTTGAACGCAATCTGATTACCTCCTCCCCTGATCTTTTTCTTCTCTCTAACATCCAATTGTCCAGTGCTGCTCCACCTCTGAACAATTAGATCTCAACTATATAATCTTTACCATTGTTTCTGCTCCAAGGGAAGAGTTAGTGCTTACTGTACAACATAAACATCTATTACTTGGCTATGGAACTTTGGATATTCGTCTCCTAACTTTGATGCCATCTGGCTTAATATCTCTCCATCTCCTGTTCCCTTGCTCTTGTGTTTCATTTTCCCCAAAATTCCTGTATGTGCAACTCCTTAACCATTTATTTTTTTACCACTAAACTTTGCTCTCAATTCATCCATGTGTTGAGACTCTGTGTAAGGAATTTCACTGTACGCCACAAGGATTGGTTAGGCTGTAACCAGGATGATCCTGGTGGAGCAGGGGCCTTTCTCTTTCCCTCCTTAACAATTTGGAACAACTGGATAAACACCCTACCTGATTTCCTGACTGCCATAACCACTTCTAATACACCTGACTTTTTGTCTTTAGCCTCTGAACCCTCCCACTACACACACACTATATCTGCCCACTTAAGGCCCTCTGACCTCAATCTTCTTTCTGTTTCTTCTAAATGGGAACATCCACCTTTCATCCTCTCTTTAAAATGCCAATTTTGGTACATCGGGAGAGCTCAGTGGTTATCCCTGTGCAGCTTACTCACTGACTTTCCCTGAGATGGGTACTGCATCTCTGGTCGGGGTGACTCATTGTGCTGAATGCATCACAGAGGTCATCTTGGCTGGGACAGAATCGTACATCCTCTCTTCTTCTAAACCTTTTTCTCCTCAATCATGGTTTGATTGCTCCTGATCAGATGTCAGGGATGGTGTGTACTGGACCATGAAACTCTTCCCTTTCCTAGACATCCACCCTGCTTTCACTTCTTCAAATCATTGCAAGTGCACTTTCATAAAAAGAAAGTGTGCTGACTTGACCTCTAATGACACATCTTTAAGGTCCTTAACTAAAAGAACCTCCCTATCTTCTGTAATTTCACCATTCCTCCTCTTTTCTGACTAGATCAATCTATTGCTAACTCTGACTGATAATTTTTTTTTGGTACCCTGTTTTCCCTCTTACTCAACTTTGGATGATTCAGATTCTAAAGCTATGCCCCCACCACCTCCTTCTGAACCTAAGCCATCTCCTACATTCTCCTTGTGAACAGTCTTCCAAGTACTCTCCTAGATCCAAGTGGACAAGGTATATGGCTCAGATGACATACTTCCCTATGCTCTAAGGGCGTGTGCCTCTGAGATAGCACCAATCCTTGCTCAACTATTTTGAATCTGTCTAAAAACCCAGGGTTTCCCTTCTGCTTGAAAGTATTCTCTTACCCTACACCTATTGCCTCAGTACTCTCACTTTTGCTCTCTCCAGAATCTTTGAAACTCTCCTGTATTCTCATTTTCTCAAACACATAGTATTCCATCCCCTTCTATCAGATCACCAGTATGGATTTCACAGTGCTAGGTCTACCGGTAATCTTCTCTTGTATATGACTCATCTCTTGTCCTTCCCCTTCATGGATTTTGGTTAGACTTTGGTCGTAGCCTTAAACATCCCCAAAGCATGGTATAGCATAAGTCTTTGCTTTCTAAACTCCCTTCCTTTGGTTTCACTGCTTTTCTCTGTTATCTAATTCACAGTTTCCTCTCAGGTTCTTCCAACCCAGCAGTAATCAATGGAGCGATTCCCCCCTCTTATCCTATCAATAGTGGTGTTCTTCAGGGTTCTTTCCTATCACTTAACCCTTTTTTCTTCTCACAAGAAATGAGCTTCTCTCCTCTACTTCCAACCTTATTCATTTTCCAGCTAATGATTCCACTTTACATACTTCAACTAATTTTTCCTTCCCTCTCCACTTTAATACTTGATCTCTTCCTCATACTGGTCACATTTCCTCTCTCATTTCAGACCTGTGCAGCATTTCAGATTAGGGAAGCAATAATGTCATAAAATATGATAGTGCAAAAAGGCCATCTCTCCCTACATCTCTTCCTAAGAATCATTTGTTTCCCTTTGTTAAAATTTCAAAACACCACAATTCAACCCCACAATAATATCAACAAACTGGGTATAATGATATCCTCCATTCTGTCTTGGAAAGCCCACATAATCAACATCACGAAGTCTGCTTCTCAAAAGCTGGGAGTGTTGTAAAGGTGCCATAAATAAATTTTCTTTTAAGAAGCTGTTTCACACCGACAGAGGTTTTATTCACTCAAGTACAGAATACTGCTCATACATCTGGTGGCTCATCCTCCACTCTCTTTTAAATAGTGTGGAATCAAATGCTTCTGTCTCAATCATTCCCCTGGCATCATCTCTCTCCAGTTTTCCATATTCGTTGATATTGCCGCTCTCTCTTTATTCTAAAGATATCATTTTGGCCATTGTTCTCAAGAACTATTTTCATGTGTCTCCACCTCCAAGGTCTGGACCCATGGCGCAAGTTTGGCTGCTGCTTCCCAAACCTTTTGTTTGGAGACTGGTCACTCAAGGATTGGCTGTTATGATGCATCCTTCTTCCCTCTAACAGTTAAACTATGGATTTTTTTTTCTTCTTTTTTCTTTTGCTCTTCATTGAATAATTTCTTCTTTTAGTAGTTGGGTCTACAGATCAGAGCCCTATTCAATTTCTACTTCCTTCCTCCTTATCTTTTTTCTTTCAGCCAATATGGCCTACACTGGGGCATGCCATTGAGCAAGAAACTTGATGGAGATGTAAAAAAGATTTTTTTGAGTATATAAATACTGCATTAATGGAATAAAACTGAATAATGAGTGTGAATGCAGACAGCACACAGAAGCTTAAAATGTTGCATGATTTTGAGAGAAAGTTCAAGGGATGTGGTGACTGAAGAACTCCTTCCCTTTCATGTATGAACAATCATTTGAAAATTAGTAATTACATACATACTCAGGCACGTGGGTCACTCATCAATTGATAAAGGCAGTACAGAGTGAAACCTGCAGATGCAAGTTGGTGATACCAGCCCTAAAGATGGATAAAACATCTTTGTCATCCACTCCCAGAGCACTAATCCCATTTTCCAGTGAGAAACTATACAAAATCTCAGATAGTGAGCTGAGTGTTTCTGGACGCTTATTAATAAGAAGACCAACTTACTATCAGAAAAATACATTCAATACATTTCTAGTTTCCTAAGGAGCCTACATATGTCATATATCGATTTGTAGATTCTTTTAAGGTATCCTATAGAAGCCAATCTCTTATATAGTTTCTCTTCTACAGGTTCTCATCCATTTGCTTTCTTAATGACTTTTTCAAATGTTTTTCCAACACTCATTGTTAGTGATACTAGCCAAAAGTTCCATGCATTTTTTCTAACTTCTTTCTAAAAAACAGGCACAGGATAAGCTCTCTTCTATTCCCCTAATACTAATACCTCTTTCACTGAATTTCTGAATGATACCTCAAAATGTGAGTCAGCGTCTCTGAATTAGTTCAAGAACTATTCACTCTGACTTCTTTAGTAATTGTTTACCCTTTAACTGACAATATGCTCCAGGTAAAGATATAAGTCTCAGACTACTACTTGCTTTTCCCATTTTTTGATTTTTTCCTTTTCTTATTCTACTGTATTCTATTCTTGCCCTCATAATGCATCTTAAATGCTGTCTGATTGCTGCGCTGTCTATATTTTTGTAATGGTACACCTCACACCTCTATTTCCTTCGGCATTCTGACATCCTGTGAACCATATCATTCCCCTCTATAACCAACTCTATTCCACTTCCTACGATGTATAACTTCAACAGGCTCCCCCATCATAGAAATCACAACCTCTTGAAGAGGTTCTATACTTTAAATGAGGTAGTCCATATCCTATTATAGTTCATGTTTATCTTATAAAAAGTACTGAACTCTGTACACATGAAAATGTTGTATCTTTTTGGGTTCTTTCTTCTCTGCTTTCAATGATATCTCCTAATTAACCACATAAGGGTCTCAAATTCTAACAAAGTTTAACTATATTTTTCAAATGGGTTACAATGTCTCATGTTTTCACTATGCTGGCTACTGCACATGAAACTGATATCAAACAATAATGGTGTGTTGGCCCTTTTATTCTAATATGTTCAGTAATATGCTGGCACAAGATACTTTTCTAAACATATTCTGTATATCTAAACCTTCTAGATTCTCTACCTTATCAGAAACTACATTCCTAGTTCATCTCTTCACAGCTAAACTCTCACGATCAAAACTTGTTCATTTCAGAACGAGATGAGCTTGCTTTACTAACTCAAACATCTTTTAGATTGTGCCTTCATTATCTAATCATCTTTTGTTATGTAATTACCTATTTGAATAGTACAGGGAAAGAGTTCTACACTTGTGGGGCCATCTCCTGAATTTTCTATGTCATCAAGCATAGGCAATGAGCTAACACTTCAGTGGATGTTGAGCTTCACTCCTTTGGCCAAGGTTGCTGTCTTCTCTTTCTGCCTCAGGCACATGTGGCCTGCTGGCATAGTCCACAAACATACACTCCAGAAAAATAAAGAATGTTAGTTATTTCACTAGCCTCCCTCATAAAATTTCAGCACTAATCTATGAATAATTGCAGCTCTACATTCCTTCCACTCAATTGGGTGATCTGGTTTCTAAGACATCTCTCTATATTGCCTGTAGTAAACCATGTTCACTTGTAATGAGTCTTTCAAAAGATGGACAATACTGTTTACTACTTACTCTAAATGATCTTCCTAAAACAAGAAAAAATTTTCAGAGTCACAAGGTTAAAAAATCTCCGATGAAATGCTCTCAAAATGAGGCAATCAATTCTCAGCGTTCTCACATCATTTTGCATGGTATTCCCCAATCTATGAGGCCCTGGTATGTTTCTCTTTTCCCAATCATCATACAAAATTTATAGTCGAATTTTCCACACAACGGCGACACACATATCTAAAAAATAACATCCTAATATATGTAAGTCAATTTACCTCTATGTGAAAGAGAGATCATAGTCTGACCAGACATGATACTGAATGGAATTAGTGTCAAACCACTTGAAATACGGAGCTCAACTTTTCTACGAATGGCTTTCAATACTATCTTTATATCACCTACAGGGTTCCTCCTTCAATGAACATTATGAACAACATAACATAAATCTAACAGAATATACTGTATTCTATAAACCCATGCGTATGATTAAAGTGTAATTGCATAGTGATTTTTTCCCTTGCAAAGTATGTATGTAATGCTCAGGGCATGCATGCATAAAGCTACATAACTAAGTGATGGAGTTTTAACTGTTACACTGCTGCATTGCTATATGATGACATTTAACTGCATAATGTATTCTTGTGTAATGATATTTCCTTGCATAAAACACCTATAAAATGCTCTGAATCTGTACAATACTGTATGCAAGAAGGATTATATCTATCAGTATCATGTATGAATAAAATCCATTCATTTTGTAAAATGCTACATAAATTCATAAGAAGCCTTTTTATGATGCTATGTGCCCATCTGTACTGATGAACAATCAGACCATACCTCTTCCCTGTTTTGTAGCAATACTCTGAAATTCAAAAATGCTCTAAATTACAACACATACATAAGACTGTTACTTCTGGTTTAAATGCATTAAGTGTTGCTATCAATAAGCCAAAAAATGTGAACAAAAAATATTTGTGTAACACTAACTACCTACATACAGATATTATAAGATGCACAGAGCAAAAGAAGCAGGATGTTTAGCCAACATTGAAAGCATTAATAGGATGGAAAAAACTAAAAAGATCACATCTAATGGTAAATTATACTATTTTCTGTACCATAAAACACTACCAACTAAATCTGATTATAATAAGCTCATACAAGTCAAGGAGAACAGAAAAAAATCAAGACCTGTTTCACAACATATTCTGTGACAGAAAAGTTAAGAGCAATAGGTGTTAGGCAGTGTTACTCGTGAATTGAGACTGAAACACTATCATTTCATTCAAATGATATTTTTGCAATGTAAAGAGTCACAGGCATTAGACTTTTGTTTGAAAATTAATGTCTGTGGATATGGTTAACATAGAATCTTAAAATAAGTTTAATTATGCTAAAGCAAAGTACTGATATATCCTGGGACTTATCATATCATTAGCTACAGACTGCCTCATAAAATAGAAGAATATTAACCCAGTATCTCATACTTCCAGACTGGATCAAACACTCCCCTGGTTTAAGCTGTCATGTAATTTGTATTATTCTGTGATATCTGACCTAATCTGTGAGTAGCTTTGTGAAAAAAAGAAGAAAAATTATAGTGAGAACTGCAACATCATTAAACTGTTTGGCCTTATGCTGTTGTTTGTCAATTATTATGAGCACTGAGAATATGATTTATGAGGAATGAGGAGACAACATGAGCGCAACATTTTGGTAAACAAATAAGATGCTTATAAATGAAGATAAACATATGCTAACTTCCAAGTTTATCTTTAATAACAATTATGAGATACTTTGTTAGCTGTCCCACTAGGTGCTAAGTCTAGTATAGAACGCACAAAATGCAGGCATGGAATTTAAATGTGAATAGCTAATTTCTCACACTATATAAGTTTGCGAGTATAGTATTACTGATATATAAATAGGCCTTGATCCACTGCTCTCCATAGTCTTGCATGTCTTATTGTCAAAATATATGACAGTAACCTCGTGTAGGAGAGGGGAGAAAGAACCTGGTGTGGGTGAGTCTCATATCACCATTTTTACAACTAAATCTGAGAATGAGAGTAAAGACATTTTCACATTAATACTACTAGTGTTATAGTTAAGAGTAGGGAAAGGGGTGCCCAACCTGCTGATTTCATATCCTAACAATTGATAGTATATCTTTGTGAGTGAAGGGGGAGGTTTAGGAGAATCTGCTTTGTTAAGTCACATGTCCTCATCACTACTTTTTACTTTTAGTCCTGCAACTTATGAAAATCATCTGGTTACTCCAAACATTCCTACAAAACATGTTATTCAATCTGGTTTATATACTTGAAATATATATATCCTACTACTTTGATGAAACCATACACTTCTAAGAAGTGGAGAGGACTTGGACCTGATAATCTGGCCATTCAATGATTGAGGTTTGACCATGGGGTTATTTACCAAACTAATGAACATGAAGACTACATCTATGTCAATATGGGACTATCTGAATGTGGGACTATATTGATTTGGGTCCCTTTTGAAGTGTAATTATGTCAACAAAAAACTATTTTAATAAGGGGCTATTTTGGGTCTATCTTGAATAGGATTATCTCAACATGAGGACTATCTCAACATGAGGTTAATTTTACATTAGGACTATGTTAACATGGATCTATTTCAACATGGGGACTATCTTAACATGGGACTATTTCACCACAAGATGAAGTTAACATGAGTTTATCCTTGGTCAAGGCTAAGTTAAGACTGGGCACAGTGATGGCTAGTGAACCTCATGATTGGCCCCACTCGACGAATATCCTGGGGCAAGACGCGCCACAGCCCCGGCGGTATAACACTGTCCACGTCGTTACTGCAACACATAGGGAGTGATGCAGGTCAGCTGGATGGCTGCATCACCTTCACTTACAACATTACTGCATGAGATGCACTACCTTCTCAAATAATAATAGCATTTACTAAATATCTGATGACAATACTTGCATAATTCACAAACATGCTAAAGAAAATAAATTATATTTAATGAAGTGCTGCATACAGAATGTAAGAGGCAATGCATCTACTTTAGCTTCCATCAACAGTAAATTATATTTAATATTTCAAACATGCAACAGGTTAA
The DNA here is from genome assembly GCA_032361405.1 of Panulirus homarus. Lineage (NCBI taxonomy): Eukaryota > Metazoa > Arthropoda > Malacostraca > Decapoda > Palinuridae > Panulirus > Panulirus homarus. The sequence continues at coordinate 16,415 of JAUUEF010503673.1, forward strand.
ACTTACACATCACCACAAGTCCAATATCATTGTTTGGAAATATTTTGACATGTCAAAAATATGGGAAAGTTCCTGAGCAATCAGAAATGGCATTACTGCTATAAATCTAGCATAGATAAACTAATTTTGTTTGGCTATCTTGAAATTAAGAAAAGTGGGGTACTGTTCTTAAAAACTTAATGAGCTGCTGTAATTTTCAGTACTAAATATGGAAGACGTAAAAAAAAGCAACTATATTAATAACATTATTGTACATACTAAATAACCAAAGAATCACTGGTGACTAATGTCCCACCCTACCATGGAATGAATATGAATAAGAGCATGGACCCTTAGCATATCAAAATCCAGCATGCTTTAGCAAAGTCAGCAATGAGAAACTAAAGTTCAAGACACTGGTATAGGTGAAAAATTCCCTTCACCTTCCTACCCTAAGATCCCCTTCTAGGGTTCCAGCAGCACTAATTGGATTGGTACATCAAAGTCACAATGAACACATCCTGACATAACACGTCAGATTGCCTGTGGTTGCCCTGTTGGTAGTCAAGACCTAATGATGTTTTTTGTGATGAAACTTTGTAAAAATTTGAAACCATAACTTGAAACTAATCATGAAACTTGTTAGAAAAGATATGAAGGACTTTTATAGTACTGAAGGTCAAGAAGTGTGGTGGTCTTTTGTATTTGCCTTTGCAGGGTCAGGGTAAGTTCTCTGTCTTTACTGTGGAACTTGCATTTTGGTCACAAAGGTGTTGGTAGAGCTGGATAAATGGGTGGTGACTAGAATTCAGACAAGAAAGTATAATTCCTAAATGCCTAGAGAGTGTGATTTCAGATAAGTGCATGTCTGGTGGAGTAGTATTTAAGAATGGGCTCGGTAGGTAGTTCAGTGTTTGTCAATTCATTTTGGGTGGCCTTTGTTAAGGAGAGAAAAATCTGTAAATATGTGTTGTTGTGATGTGAAGCAGAAGTAAGATTTATATTTCTACTTTGAATTGATGGTTAATTATGGAGTATTATGAATGGGAAGGTGCTAATGCTGTTGCAAAGAGGTGAAAGCTGAGAACACTGAGTTGAGATTGTACTGAAAGAATTTTTGTTTTACTGTGAAGGTGATTGATGTTTGTAAGTTGCTAAGAAATTGGTGATTTTCTTGTTTGGTATGGCCTGTAGCTTTGATATTTTCCTTCAAAAAGGGTGACCAAACAAACAAGTTATGCATAGTTTAGGGTATAGCAGATGAACTGCTTGTAGATCATACTAAGGTATTCTTTTTCTCATCCAAATTTGGCACAAATACCTTACAAGGAGAATAGGGAAAGACAATATGACAAATTCACAAACAGGAAGAAGGTAATACCAAAGCAAACATTTTGGTAAATAGCAAAGGACCACCTGAGGGTTCACATCCTCCTCTCCCAATGATTTTCTAAATTAGCTTAGTTAAGTTAGAATTTATGTTTTTTTTTTAACAAACTTCAGACATTCTTAAACAACTTATTAGTGCCTCACTTGTGGCATAGGTGTCATAGGTGATACCTTAATAAGAAGAGCTCAAACATTCCCTTACTGGTAGAAAAGAAAATTAGGGATATTACAAGGTTTAAGCAAAGTGGACAGGATAACACTAGCAACAAAACCAGCATCATTTATAAGATCCCCTACAATGGACTCCAACAACTCTATTTTAGTGAAACTGTATAAGGATTAAGAAGAAGAGTTACTGACCACAAAACTAACTTAAGGCACCAAAATATATCAAGTGCTGTCATTGTACACATGGATGGGAAGGGGCATCTACCTAGATGGCACATAGCACAAGTAGTGAAGTATGGGTTAAAGGGAAGAACAAAGAAAGCATCAGAAGCAGCAAATACAGGAGGAGACGATTACCTGAATACCAAATCAGCTTTCATCTAGTGGGCAGAGATGTCAGGTCATATAATCATACTTAAGTGGTCAGGGAGGAAAAGAGAGGTGGGTTCAGTGAACCGGTATGGCCATTCAGAGACAAAATGCATTGGAGGCCAACCAAGTGACCAATATAATATGTATATAGGCTTGAAATTTCCCTATTGTATTATTTTCCTTGAAGAGGACCTTGTGTTAAATTGCATGGGATAACTTCTTTATTCTAACCATGCATTTCCCCACTGCTTAATCATCTTCACAATTTTCATAATACACACACACACACACACACATATGGTTGTTTGATTTGTTTAGAGATAGGGAGGTTTGGGAGGTAAATGCAAGAGTTTTGGAGAGAGGGGCAAGTATGCAGTCTGCTGGGGATGAGAAGGCCTGGGAAGTGAGTCAATTGTTCACCGATGATACAGTACTGGTGGTCAATTCGAGTGAAAAACTGCAGAAGATGGTGACTGAGTTTGGAAAAGTGTGTGAAAGGAGAAAGTTGAGAGTAAATGTAAATAAGAGCAAGGTCATTAGGTTCAGTAGGGTTGAGGGACAAGTTAACTGGGATATAAGTTTGAATGGAGAAAAATTGGAGGAGGTGAAGTGTTTCAGATATCTGGTTAGATAATTCTAATCTGGACTGTCACAAAGCATTTTACATTATACCGCAAAGAAGGATGATTAAGAAATGGATAAGAACGAAACTCCTTACGGGGACCTAATTAGGCTCCATGGTTGTTCTGATACATTGCAGATAAAATCCACCCCAAGCAATGGTAAAGTAACTAGGATGGGACACAGTGAGAGAAACCCTCAATATGATCACCATCTAGCAGTATATAAGCAATCAATATCATAGTTCCTTACCATCGATAAGTGCTTCTCTTTAGATTAGGTGTACCTTCACATTTTTACATTTCTTTTTTTTACCTTTCAGTTCATATCACAATGCCACCAGCTACTCACTACCTATGAACACCCTGTGGTCGACGTTTTATTAAGGATTTTATGGTAAACCGTAGTAATCTGGGAAAAGATTAAACAAAGTGACAACGGTGAAAGTAAGACAGCACTCAGAGCCTTACTGGAGGAAAACGTAATACTCAGGGAGGAGATACAACGTTAGAAAATGGATCGCCCAAGACTTTACCCCACACCCTCTCACCACTAGAGCCTGCTTTCCCCAGCTCCTTCCCTGGCCATCCTGGTCCACCCCATCCTCGCTCGCACCCCCCCCCCCCTCAACAACCTACCCTCCAACACATGTCCAGCGACCACTGACTGCCCTACTCCTCCCCCGCTTGCAACTTCCACCTACAGCTCATGCCCTCACAACCCCTCCTAAACCTCATCATGTCCATCAACCTTCTCCCCTTGCCTCACTTCAGTAACCTCTAACCAACGATCTCCACCCTTATCAAATACGAGTATAACAATGGCAAAACACATTCACAGTGAAATAACCTATCCAACTCAGTCTTTAACTCCAATTCACCAGACATACACACATAAGAAATCACACTCCCCAGACAAGCACGAATCACACTCCTGCTTATGCTTTGGACGTCACCCATCACTACAAACATCGTTTCATAACATCTAAGACCCTTCATGCCTACGATGCAACAACCTTACACAAGACATGAAGCACTTACTACTGATTTGCCCTGAAATCTCTGCACATAGACGAACGTACAATATCACAACACTTTATGACCTGTGAACCACACCGATGAAGAGAAAGGACTCTTGGGGCA
>JAUUEF010503674.1:0-11142 GCA_032361405.1 Panulirus homarus
TCAAAGCAAACACCTGAGCCACACATCCTCTACCACTTCTGAAACCACACTGCTCCTCCCCAGTCTGATGCTTTGTACATGCCTTCATCCTCTCAGTCAGTACCCTCCCATATAATTTCCCAGAAATACTCAACAAACTTATGCCTCTGTAGTTTGAACACTCACCTTTATCCACTTTGCCTTTGTACAATGGCACTATGCATGCATTCTGCCAATCCTCTGGCACTACACTGTGGTCCATACATACAGTGAATATCCTTACCAACCAATCAATAACACAGTCATCCCCTTTTTCAATCAATTCTACTGCAATACCATCTAAACCCACAGCCTTGCCTGATTTCATCTTCCACAAAGCTTTCACTACCTCCTCTCTTTACCAAACCATTCTCCCTGACCTTCTCACTTCGCAAATCATCCCAACCAAAACACCCTATATCTGCCATTCTATCATCAAACACATTCAACAAACCTTCAAAATACTCACCCCATCTCCTTTTCACTTCATCACTTCCTCACATATTTGCCATTTCCCACATTAGCGAGGTATCGTCAAAGAAAGATGACAGCCTTAATGGGAAAATCCTTAACTGGCTCCCTTCTCTGTTCCTTCTTTTAAAAAAGTAAAACAGGGGGGGAGGATTTGTAGCCCCCACTCCTACCCCTTTTAGTCGCCTTCTACAACACGCTGGGAATATGTGGGAAGTATTCTTTCTCCTCTATCCCCAGAGATATTCTTTTTTTTCGTGCATGTTCACTATTTCTTGCAACAGAGGTAGCACCACGAACAGATAAAGAAATGGCCTCAATCGCTCACATCCATTCTCTAGCTGTCCAGTATAATGCACCAAAGCCAGAGTCCCCTATCCACAACCGGACCCCATGGTTTCCCCTAACCACTTCACATGCCCTAGTTAAACCCAATGACTGAACATCATCCCCTTGAATCACATTGCTCCAATTTTCTCTTTCCCTTGCACATCTTGCATCCTCCTGCACATTCAGATCCTGAACTTTCAATGCATCTCTCACTCCTTTCTTTTACCAATTCCTTGGTTCCTCCTTTTCCTCATTCCCTCCAGTTCTGACATGTACACCCACTTAGTCATCCTCTCCTCACTCATTCTTTCCATATATCCAACCATTTCAGCACACCTTCCTAAGCTCTCTCATACATACTCCTCTTTTTACAGAATCTCTTTCTCATCCTATCATTCCTTATGTGATCAACCCTCCTTACAACACTGTCCTCAAAAATTTCATTTCCAACAAAATCACCCCATCCTTGACATTAATGTTCATAATTACTCTTAACATTCTCCTTTCACACACTTCCAAATTCAGATACCAACTCCTGCAGTTTCTCATTCAAATCTTCCATCAATGCCATGTCATCAGCAACAACAACTAACTCACCTTCCAAGTCCCTTACCACTGCAGACAAACAGCACCCTTGCATTCACCTCTCTCACCACTCCATCCATAAGCAAATTAAACAGCCATGGCAACATAACACACCTCTGCCATGGACCCACCTTCAGTAAGAACCACTCATCCTCCACTCTACTAATTTGCACATATACCTCTAATAGCTCTCCTCTCACACCACATATTTGTAACACCTTCCACAAGCATTCCTATCAACCTTACCATATGCTTTCTCCAGATCCATTAACGTTTCTCTAAGTATTTCTCACATGTCTTTTGAAGCACACACCTGATCCATACATCTAGCACTGCTGAAACCACATTCTTCCTCCCAGATCTGATGTTCTGTATATCCCTTCACCCTCTTAATCACCAATCTTCCATACAATTTTCCAGGTACACTATAAAACTTAAGCCTCTGTAATTCATCTTTGTATTTTGCCAATCCTCAGGTATCTCACCATGATCCATACATACACATAAATCCTACACAACCAATCAATAACTCAATAACTCCCTTTCTTAAGAAATTCATTTGCAATACAATTCAATCAAGCCACATTACAACATTTCATCTTAGGCAAGATTTTCACCACCTCATCTCTCTTCACCAAACCATTTACCATGACTCTCATCTCACATGCTTACCCAACCCAAACACCATACATCTGCCACCATATCATCAAACACGTTCAACAATCTTTCAAAGTACTCAACTCCATCTCTTTACATCATCTCTGTTTGCTACCACATCCCCATTTGCCCTTCACTGGTCTTCCTATGTATTCTTCTGTCTTCTCACCCTTTTAACTTCCTTCCAAAATATCTTCTTATCCTCCCTGAAGGGTGGTAAATTCATACCGAGGATTAGCATAAACATGCTCTTTTACCAACCAATGGAGCTGGGACAAATGACCCTAGTTCTGAAACATTAATCCTATCAATGTAAGCCTACATACTCTTATTCCTACACTTTGTAAATGGAAAAGGAATTAATGATAATACATACACAGACTTAAAATACAGACATCTTCCAGCTTTACAAAAAAAAAAAAAAAAATTCCATTAAGAGGAACATCCATCTCACCATCCACAGTTAAGCAGCTGAAAAAGTACAAAGGCTCATACAAATAAGCATATCTAAGGGTTTACCAATTTCATCTGCTAGCTTGACCATATCATTAAGCTTGGAGAGTGCAGATACATGCATGAAGAGGCAAGAGAAAGTCAATGTACACCCTTCAAACACAATGGGAACATGACTTAAAGTTTCTGAAAAGACTTTCAAGACTAACTGTACCATTTTACCTTTTCAGTGGCTTGCTCATGCTGAATAGTTGCCTCTCTTAGGTTTTCCTTCAGCTTGCTAATGTCACTTAAAAGAACTGAGGTTTCTGATGATCCAGTTTTCAGTTGTTCCTGGATTTCTGCCAAGAAACAATCAAGTTAGGACTGACTGGTTTCACTGATCAATTCAAAATGTTATTCTATTTCAGCATTCACAACAGAATAAAACCAAAATGTCTCCAAATCATAAACATGACCTATCCAAACCTTGAATATCCTTCTGAAGGGCTTCTTTTTCATATTTTTCCCTTTCCATATCCTTTGAAACCACCTCTACTCTCTCTGATGCCTCTTCTAATTCCTTCATCTTCTTATCTAGCTCCAGCTGCAGCTCTCTTATTCGTGAATCTTTCTCAATAATTTCAGTAGACCTCTCTTTAAAACAAACTTGGTCTTCTTCTCGACTAGATTCTAACAACTTGAGCTTTTGTTCTCGTTCACTGACGTCATTCTTTAAAGCTTCATTATTTGTCACAAGAACCTTAAGTTCCTCTGACTGCTTTGTTATAACACTGTCCATTGTCTCCTTTTCTTTTTCCATATCCATTATCTGAAAAAAAAATTTACTTGATATAAATCAACAGAGTATGATTAAAAATGCTCATGGAATTTTTTTGTACTCTGAAGTCTCACTAACACAATCTAAAGTATAAGATATTTCCACATAGAATTTTTACCTGACACACAGCAACTACTCATTTAAGTTTCTTTCCACCACTGGATTTGCGGACAGAAAACAAAGAAAGCAGATTTCAAGAATACGTTTAGCATTCCCTTTACCACTTTTTTTCATGTTGAAGGCTCCAGTCAGGGACAAAAGTCCACATCAAGGCCAAGCCCCAATTGAAATACAGAGAGAACTATGAAAGGGAAAAAGAAAAGACAAAGGAAAGTATTTAGGAATTTTGGAGGAAGTGAAAAACCTGTCTTAAAATGTGCCAGGTCATCATAGTTGTTGGGTAAGACATGAGAAGGCAGAGTTGCAAAGCTTCAAGGTGTAAAAAAGAAACAGTCAAATGATTTAAGAGAGGTGGCCTCTACCTTAGCCTTCCTCAGAAAAGTTTTGCTGGAATGAAACAAGAAAAGAGGTCTTTGGCACTCATCAGATCTACCCTATATGGTTCTAAAAATTCCTCTTTCAGGAGAAATAGATTCAAACATGCCTCCAAATCACAAATACAGATATCTATTTCTGCTCTGGATTTATTCTTATCTGATAGTTTTCTCAAAACCCTCTTTTTCATATGGGTATGCTCACTTGTTCATGGAGGAGAGAAATATTGGCTTTTGAAAACTGATAATGCTTTTCTTTTTGAGATGGTGTCCTGCAAGTATTTTTTCCTAGTCTGCTTACCCTACCTTCCCTTTCCTTTTTGAAAACTTTTTATCTGTATCTACACTGTCTCCTCTTGGGTTGGCACCTGCAACCTGCATATAGTGAGCTCTAAATAGCTGATGACAAAATTGGTTAATGACAAAATCCCAGTGGTGGAAACTGATTGAACAAGGGTGAGTCTGAAGCAAGTTAGCATCTGCAACCATGGATGAATGGTTACAAAAAGGAGAAATACTGAGAGTTGGATGGTTTTGATCCTGATTTTCCCAAAGATATTCTGGAGAATCTCTCATACTCACTAGACAGCACTTAAGACAAAAATTCTTTTTAAATTTAGATCCTACTTTTCTAAGTGTTTTGGAAGGAGCTGGGTGTGTTAACAGTTTTGATGTGAGAGTTTGGATATTAGTGTTGGCTGATTTGAATACAAAAGTGGGTAATGTGGCAGCTGAGGGTTTCACGAAGGGCATGGGGTACTCAGTGATGTGAATGTAAATGGTGAACAACTTGTACAGCTGTAAACTGAAAAAGGACTGGTGACTAGGAATACCTAGTTTAAAAGAGGGAAAACATAAGTATACTTGCAAAAAAGATGGTAAGCAGGCATTACTGTATTGGATTATGTATCAACTGATTGGCATGCAAAAGAGACACTCTTGGCAATGAATGTGCTGAGAAGGACACCTGGTGAAAAGTCTGGTGACAACATGGTTGAAGATTTGTGGAAGCTTTTGTAAAAGAGGAAATGATAAGGGAGAGAAGAGGGTTGGTGAAAGTGGGTGAGCTTGGAAATGAGATTAGTATGAATATAAACCTGGAGAGACTGAATGTATAATGGAAAAAGATGAAACCAAAGCTAGTGGAGTGCATGAGAAATGGGAAGTATTTAGGGAATTAGCACTAACATGTGCAAGAGAAGTATGTGGCATGTGGAAGGTGAGAGATGGACAGGTGAGAAAAGTAGTGAGTGGTGGAATGACAAAGGTAAGCTGCTATTGAAAGCATAAAGATATGTGAGTGCAGCTGATTGGAAGATATACAAGAGAAAGCTGTTGAAGGTCAAGAGGAAGGTGCATAGGCTGAGAGAGAGGGCAAAGAACTGGATTGAGCAAGTGTCAGCTAATTTTAGAGAGAATAAAAAATTATTTTGAAGGGAGATAAATAGAGAGAATAACATGGGAATGAACGAGAACATCACTGAAGAGTAATAGAAGAGATGGAGTGAGAACTTTGAAGAACAGTTAAATGTGTTTGATGACAGGGTGAGGGAAGTACACATAGTAAAAGAGTCATGTCAAGTGGTTTGGTGAAAGAGAAATGGTGAGAGCCTCGCAAAAGATGAAATGTGGCAAGGTGGATAGCACAGCAATTGTATTTTTTAAAAAAAGGGGGTAAATGTGTTGTTGGTTCATTGGTTAGGATTTCCAATGTAAATATGGATCACGGTCAGGTGCCTGAGGACTGAGATATGTTGAAATGGTGTTTGTGGTGTTGTAGGGATGCGTGATGTCCATAAAGTAAACAGGAAAAAGTTACTCATGTTTATTTAGGGAAGTGTGGCTTCTAATGGGTCTGGTGGGCTGGATTTCAAAACTGAGTTGTGAAGGCAGTTGTTCAAAGCTTGTCAGACTATTTCAGAGTGTGCATTTTGTCTGTGTTATATTTGTTGGGGTAGAGAGATATGTGATAAGAGGTTGCTGATAAGTGAAGTAGGATTATGCTTCTCTCTCTACTTAGGGTTTCGTGGTTGGTTATGGAATGGTTTGGGTGAGAGGAGTCAACTGTTATTGCATACAACTGAGTGCCAAATATGTTGAGGTGGGATTGTTCTGGGAGGATCTTTATTTCATTGTGTCTGTGTTAACTAGGAAGACAGCGATTGTTTTGTGTACACTAATTTGAGTGGTTTTTGAGCTAGATTGTTACAATTAATCTCATTTTCAAATTACATCTCCAAAAACACTTTAAGCTTTTCGAATTTCATCATTATGGTCTTCTTGTGAGACAAAACAGAGTATAAAGAGATTTGTGTATAACAAGTGGATAAACAAGCAGATATGAAATGTGATCATGGTTAGAAGAAATGATTCTGAATGAGCCTCCATTATGATTCAAAAATTTACATTCCACATTCAGGACAAGACATAATGAACAGCAGACACTAAAAATGATGAGTCACCACAATGAAACCATTAAATGCCAAATAAAGAGTAAATAAATGTTAAGTCTACATGAAGATTTCACCCTTAATGCATTAAGTACATTACCTCAAAGAATTATTCTTCATTTTACTTACTCTTGCTTGAAGTTCTTCCACACTTGCCCGAAGGTTTATTTCCAATTCTTCCATTTCATACACTTTATTTGCCTCTATTGTTCCCTGCTCCTTCAGTTTCCGTTTGACTTCTTCTAGTTCCTTCTCCATTTCTTTAATTTTCTGCCCATCTGTTGTGCTTTGACTCTGAAATCATAAGATTATTTTTGTCATATATCTCAAAGGTAATACATCTCATGAAAATATAACTATATCATAACAGTTTCATCTAGATCACGAACAGCTTTGTATCATTATCATATCAAATTGCAACCAATCTACAAAAAATGAAAACTGTAAAATCTTTATGTATATACAACATACACACAAACACAGACAGCGAGAAAAACAGAAAGACAAATAGAAAGAAATACAGATAGACAAACAGAAGGACTGACAGATATACAAATACACCCATATATATGCAATAAAATCACACTTGTTGAGTTACTGCCTAAAGAAACTGATGGATTTCCATGCCTTTGAAGCCAAGCCAAAATCTAGTGGACATACTTTAATGAAAAAAGGAAGGTCTAACAACTTGTCAGTGCCAATTCATTGAAAATCTTGAGCGAATTTGTCTATTTAGTGAATGAAACCTGAAATTTACAATATTTCTGAATTCTGATGGCTTCAGAAAGAGAAAACACTGTATTGTGTCCCAAGTGTGGAAAATATTCTTTAATTACAAACCCCCAACAGACTCAAGTCCTAGATACTGGTATTCCTTGGTGGAAAGCATTCTTTAATCCCCCAAGGAGTTGTCCTAGATAATAAGACAGCAAAAATGTGATGATCAAGTGAATAAGTTCTACGGGATAGATCTAGTGACTGTGAAGAGAAAACAAGAAAGGAAAGGAAGTCCAGAGGGTGTTCTTGTTGTCAGGAAGGCTGGATAAGCAACCATACTGCCAGGTGTAAAAAAGTATGGACAGATGAGATCAGTCAGTTTTAAATTCATCTCCATATGCACTTATGGCAGTGCATGGCTGTACATGAACAGAACAGCATGAACTCAAAGGTGGGGGGAATTTTGATAATTGTTTCTTTCCCTACAACTCGAAGCTTTGGAACTGTTTATTCCCTTATGTCTTTCTGATGCTACATCATGATGACAGAACAAGCAATTAGGTATAAAAAAATACATATGTTTCTTTAAGACGCTAGAATTCAAGACATCCAAGTATTTTGCAGTAAGTCCCACCACTGTCAAACAATTCAATTTTCATTGTAACTAAGAAGTTAAGTGAAGCTCTTGCTATTTCTTTAAAAAAACAATAGAAAGCAACATAATATTTTCACTTCCCTCAATGTCTTTATCAGGAATGAATTCTATAACTGTCATCAGAAAGCAAGATACCTGTTTATGACTGAATATCCTCCTTGTCCACTTGAAATCATTAAGTGCTTCTTGAATAGTAGCTGCAACTATACAACTTAACAATCATACTGTGCATCATTCTTAAAATGATGCAGAAAGCAGATAATTGTGATAAACATCACAACTTTATTATGTTAAATGATATTCAATGTTTTTAAAGTACCTCTACTGCTTCTTAATTCCAAAACACTGTTGTTTTGATCACTTAAGGACTTTCAGAATAACATAAGTAATCTTTAGGTTCCAGTGCATTACATATGATAGCCAGAGAATGGATGTAAGCGGACAGAGCCTTTCTTTATCTGCTCTTGGCACTACTGTGCAAATATGGGAAACAGCGATCAATTATGAAAAAAAATATTAATTAATCTCACTTAAAGTGGGATTTTACCAACAGCACGTTACAAAAAAAGAATATGGGTCAATGAACAAATGTAAAAGGATTTACTCTCCTGTAATAATACTAAATAATATAAAATGCTTAATCAAAATAATACTAAATACTCATAGGAAAAGACTTCCAACATCAGAGTATAAAAGTTGCTCCCATTTACCATTAACTATGGAGTTACCACATTTGAAAGGCCTGCAGTTCTTCATTTCACATAATTAATGCAGAAAGTCTAATATAAGTGAAATCTGTTTCTGCACTGAAAACATATAATAACTAAATAATACCACCCAGCCACCCCTCTCTTGTTTGAAGTGATTTCTGAACTCATTGCCGGGTGATTCACTAATCTGACAGATGGAATGTTGGGATGAATGGCACATGCATGCAGGGCCTTGGTTACTGTTCTCTCATCAGCTCAGGTCTGGGAGAGCAGTATGTTGGAAGCTAGTGGATATCCTCATAAAATCTTTATAATCCATCAACATGTTGACAGGAGAGACAAATCTAAACCATGAAGCAAGTAACTTCGGAAGAGGTGACAGAATTAAGGATTTGGGAATTATCTTGGATAAGTTTGGTGATATGGAAGAAAAGATAAGGAAGACTGAAGTACAGGGTAGAAGAGTCATTAGATCCCCTACAGAATAACGAAGGGTAAAAGAGTAAGTATGAAAGTGAAGAAGGATGAAGGGACAACATAGTGCTCCCAAACATGACCTATGCAGCTGAAACATGGACATGGAACCAGTCACATACATCAATAATTTATGCTGTAGAAATGAGCTATTTGAGAGGAGCATGTGGTATGACTAGATGGAATGAAGAAAGAAATGAGAGGGTGTATGAGAGATTTAGTATGGCAGGGAATCCAAAGGGAATAAAGTGTAAAGTGGTAGAGCAGATGAAACATAATACTTGGAGGGGGTTTGGGCATGTGGATGCAAGACAGGGATTTAATAAGAAGAGTGTATGATAAAACAAATAAAGGAGTTAGTGTTACTGGATGAGTACTTGTGATATGGGAAACTAAAGTGGAAGAGTAATGCAATGAAAAAGATGAAGAAAGAATAAGTGGAATGGTGTATGCAAAGAGGCATGTAAGGACTGGGGTAAAAGTTGAGATTCTTCTGCTGTGGCCACCCCCTTGGTGGGAGTTCTTAGAGGGAACTGACATAAGAGATATAGACTGAAAATAGATAGATTATTAGAATGTAAAAATGTTTTTTAAGGAGATTTATATTCTATTAAGGCATAATCAAGGCAACAATGCAGTCCCTTGAGATGTTACTGTCCTTTAATGCTATTACACATTCAGTTAGAAAACACTCCAGCATTTCCCCATTCTTTAATATCTTATCATTTACCTGATCAATCCCAGTATCCTAATCATCCATCCCTACACATTTTCCCATCTATGTACACGAGATACTGGCAGAATTACTAGATCACTATTCAAAAATAATACACTACAAGATACACACAAATCATTCATATGCAAATAAGATATCACAACTAATTATAATTGGCATCGGTGTGCAAAGCATAATCAGATAATCAGTCACTTCAAAATCAATAAACACATGTTTCATTTAAAACTAATATAAGCTGCCTTTTTCTTGTTAGAATTAAATCACCTTTTGAGTCATTTCATTAAGTAGAGCTACTCAACCAAATTTGGAAATGTAAAAAAACTTTCAGTTTATCAGCTGGCAGTAATACCCAAGAATTTAAGATATCTAACAAACTAAGGTCCAAGAATCAAGAGCAAAAAGTAATTTGAAAGCTATCCATCTACATACCATCAGCAGCACAAAAATCATGGTAAATAACTCGAAAGTAAGCTATCTACAAATCATAAGAGGCAAAAAACTCATTAAGAATGACTTACTGATTCCAGCTGTCCCAAATTCTGCAAGGAAACCAGTAGTGCAAATACAGTGCATAAGTAAACTAAAAATAAAAAATACAGTGAATTGAAGAGGATGAGAATACTTATTATGTAAATGTAGTGCAAGCAAGTAGTGCCTGTTTCATGTACATGATAGCTCATATAACATATTCTATATATGTTCTGAAAACAGAAATGTTTTCATGAAGAACTTGTAAAAAAAAAAAAATCAACAACAAATCTTTTTGGGAAGATTCTGCTAGTGGAATCCTGTCATAAATATAAAGAAAGGCACATGTTATACTGACAGATACTAATACCTGACTGAATGGAAGCTCTTTCACCATTGCAAAATATCCCTCTATGACAGCTAATGTATCATTAATTCAATCTAGAAGTCTAATCTTGATTGCTGAACAATCTAGTTTGTCTAGAAAACAAATTCATGGATAAAATATTCCAAAGTAATCTAGATGAAACATAGAAAATAAATCAACAGTTCAACAAATCTTAATCACCTCTGTCAACCATATCTGTATCACCAACACCTTGAGGGTGTTCTTGGAGGGAATTGGCATTAGATATATAAAAAGATAGGCAGACTGGTAGAAACAATGCTGGCAAATGGCAAAAAAAAATTTGGAACATTTTTTCTTTCTCTGAGAAATGCTATAAACAGTCTCCTCTCTTCTTCTACAAGTTCACTTCTTTTGGTAGTCTTCATAAAGTCATACATCAGATTAATCTAAAGTTTCTCAGATGCCACACAGTATTTAGACATAAATATATTTCTCATTTCTCTGCTTTTCACTACTCCAACTAACTACTCCTTCCCTTATTTCTGAGCTTGCGTGTGGAAGGATGGAGTGAAAAAGATTTTGAGCGATCGGGGCCGGAACATACAGGAGGGTGAAAGGCGTGCAAGGAATATAGTGGATTAGAACGATGTGGTATACTGAGGTCGACGTGCTGTCAGTGGATTGAACCAGGGCATGTGAAGCATCTGGGGTAAACCATGGAAAGTTTTGTGGGGCCTGGAGGTGGAAAGGGAGCT
>JAUUEF010504007.1:0-11142 GCA_032361405.1 Panulirus homarus
GTGTGTCATTCGTTGATAGTGTGTGTCATTCGTTGATAGTGTGTGTCATTCGTTGATAGTGTGTGTCATTCGTTGATGGTGTGTGTCATTCGTTGATAGTGTGTGTCATTCGTTGGTATTGCGTGTCATTCGTTGGTAGCGTTGGTATTGTGTGTCATTTGTAAATACTTAAATATCAGTGGACCTTCCTTCCCTGATAAGCTTTATATCTTAAGAATTCCTAAAACTTGTGGCTTAATGTTTGGTGTGGGAGTCGCATCCTCCAATTCCTGACCGGTTACTGGTATCCGCCTGTACTTGTACCTGTATATACCAGTTGCTGCCTCTTGGTATATACCAGTTGCTGTCTCTTGGTATATACCAGTTGCTGCCTCTTGGTATATACCAGTTGCTGTCTCCTGGTATATACCAGTTGCTGTCCTGGTATATACCAGTTGCTGTCCTGGTATATACCAGTTGCTGTCTGTCTTCCTCTCCCGCGAGTCCATCTTCCCCTTTCCTTCTTGTTCTTGACTGTTATATGCTTTTGGGTTACTCTGTGTTTTCTCATTTGTAATTTTGAATGTTGTTGTTGTTGTTGTTGTTGTTTATTTGTTCTGGTACTAATATTTTTCCCCCATCAACACCATATTAGATTATCCGTTATGTATCAGATTGCTTCACCGACGGTCTGTGGTGGCCAGGCTGTCGTGGTGTTCTGTATACAAAGCATTGGCTCCACCTGGGATGGTTGTGGCTCTCTTAGCTACGTTAAGGACCCGGCTGTTCTGACTGACATCAGTATCAAAGAAAAGAATTCAATGGATACAGTAGAATTACTTGAATTCTCTTCTACCTGCTGCGATTACATTACATACTCTTTAGGCTGAGGGATTACATTTCTGAGGTGGGTTTATGACCTCATGTTTTTATCTTCAGTCTTACGTAAAACACAGCACCACTCCAAGAAACACAGACTTACTTCACCACCAACGTAACCTGACATCTTATTTTTCTTGAGTAACCCCTACAGGTGGAATAGAAAACGAGTCCCTTTATGTCAAGGGTGAGGTTAGCATCACAGCGACACGATGGTATAAAAGATCTATTTAAGTGTTTGTTGTCTGTCTGTATTATACTTTAGTGTTCAACGTGTCTTCTACAACCAGCCTCTGAGACCGTACTGGTTATATGTTATTATCTCTGTTGTATCTGGGATAATACAAATTATTATTATTATTATTATTATTATTATTATTATTATTATTATTATTATTATTATTATTATTATCATTATTAGTATTATTTAACCCCAGGACCCTTCATCCAAGGGTTCCTGCAACTTAAAGGTTCTACACTTAGTAGCAGGGACAGGATTGACTCTTTAAAGCAATAAGTTCTTTGATGAACTCTAGTGTGTTTCATCAACTGATGAAAATACAACTTCACCAAAGGCAACATTTTACCTGCAGTGTGCACCCTTGAGCAGTGGAGTCTGGTAACACCAACCAATGTCTTTAAAGGGATAAAGGTAAATGATTCATGTAAATGTCTCATGATTTTTTTAATTCTTCTTAGTTTATCTAGCTGGCTAAAAATATACTTTTCTCTCTTTTTCCAACACTTCAAGTGCATTTGGAAAACATGATGAAGAACTCTCAGCATTCAACAAGTTGATACTCTTTTATATAAATTCTTTTAACAGGAACTGTGCATGACGTTTGTTATTTAGATTATCGAAGTCCTTTATTCAGAACACATGATCTTCAATCAATATGCCTGCTTATTAACCCTTTCAGTCTTACCATGTACAGGGTACATTTGAGACCAGAGTCCTACACTAGTGCAAGATACGTGCTGATGTTTCCCACACTTTAAAGCTTCCTCAGTCAGATTGCGAAAATCACTCTATCTATCTTTCTATCTATCTATCTATCTTGCTATCTATATCTCTCACACCTGTTCCAGTTGGTACTCCCATAGAGGGATGCTCACAGTAACATAGTCTCCTTGACTAAAGAACTCTAGTGTTGCTTCTTAGCCTTTAGTGTCTTGCCTTTAATGGGCCACTGTAGAGGGCGAATCTAGTGCAGTGTTTGAAGAGACTCTTATCTAATCTTCCTAATGACTACTTCTATCTGATGGTCCCACCTAATAATCTTGCCTAAATGTTCCCACCTGCTACTTCTATCTGATGCTCCTACCATTTTGCCAAAAGGCAGGGCTAGCAGACAGGCACATAGTGCTCACAGCAGGAAAATCTAGAGTTACGAAGCATGAGCTGTGTGAGTTAAGCGTTGTCAAGTGTTACATATGACAAGCAGAGATTTTATGTGTATGGACAGAAAACCTCTAGTCCTCATGTTAGTGAGTTAGAAAGAAAAGACAGCTACCTGGGTCAGAGGAGTACAATTTGACAACCACTAAAATGCTGGCTCACTAAGCAGCAAAAATCAATCTTTCTATAAAAAGCAGACTTCTCCTGACACTGTAGTAAATGGCATAATTGCTGGTTGCAGCTTATTTTCATTCGTTGACCCAATAAGTTAAGGATCTGAGAAACTTTGATAGTATTGATAAATTGTTGGAGAAAGCCTACCACTGATTAAAGCATTTTACCAAAAGAAAATTGGCACTATATCTAATCCCTCCTAAATCTGGTATGTACCAACTATTCTTAATATTACTGTAACTGCAGCACATATCAAGTAATGCTCACCAGAATTTTCTTAAGCTATTCATGTGATCATGTTCCACTTCTTAATCAACATAATTTTACTACAAAAGGGTAAGTTTACTGAAAACAGATTAGGAGTTGGGCATGCCTATCTTTCGGTTCTAATCGCGTTGATTTGGGGTATCAATGCACCAGAGAATGTGCGTGGTTTCTGTACAAGATGAATCATTAAGTGATTAAAGGTGTTCCCAAAGAAGGGTAAACAAATTGTACATGTGGATTAGTAATATTCATTTACATTAATTAATTATTTGGAATATTTCTGGTTTGTGTAAAGGACACTAGTCTATCTCAGGGATTTCATCATCTTTTCCCAAAGTTATAAATGAAACTGCTTAGGTGGTTTTTTGTCAGTTAAATCATTTTGGCAAATCTGTAACTTTGGTGTAGTTGTTCAACCACCAAAAAAATGATAGATTTTCTGTATTTTATGTTGAAATATGCATTGGTATAAAATTATTGGTACTATAAATTTTCAGAAAAATAGTGATTCCACAATAACTTGTAAAACACAGATATGTAAATGTCCTTGGTTTAGCAAGTTGGTTTAATGGGCATTTACCTTGAGGGGAAAGAATTTTGTTTATGAAAATACAGCTGCACTGACACATTGTGCAGTACTTCCAGTCTTTAAATGAGATGTACCATAATATGTTGAGGAATAGGAAAAAAAAAGGCTTGTCTTGGTCCGAAGTCCTTTTCGTGGGTAAATGTTCAATGAAAAAGTTAGAAAAGGTTTTATAAGCACGAAAAACAATCAAATCTCACCCAGTAACTTTGTTTTAATGAGAAAAAAGACCAGTAAACCTTACATGCACATTGCTTGCAAACTAAATTGTTTTTTACCTCTGCTCAAAGCTGTCTCTCTTACTAATAAGGCAACAGTTAATGTCTGACAATTACCACAGAGAATGAATTTAGATATAGGAAGGATAATTTTTTTGTTTAGCAATTCAAAAAATTTCCCTGAATTTTATTCTCCACATACTTGGTATTTAGTTGCTGCAAAATAAATAATCTAAGCAGGCTTAATGTTTAGAGGCTTGGCTGATGGCCATCATAGAAAACAGTGTAAGGAAAATGAAAAGTATTACCCTAAAAATGGATAAGTGCACAATGATTGGCTGCAGTACAAATGCCACCACAGAAAGGATCCAATAGGCAACAGTCATCATTGCATAACTTGACTGGACTATTTGAATATTCATTCAGGTGATACAATATATGGAAGCTATATTTCATGAAAAAGTTACAGTACCTAGAGTGGTAATATTTAATATATGTAAGTTCATTAATAAAGCAGCAAAATTGTTTTTTAAAGTTTTTTCCGTTAACACCTACACACGTTACCTTGATCATAATACCATTTTACAAGTAATGTAATATGATTTCTCCACATTAGAAACAAAGGAGTGTATTGAATCTTCCCTAATACTCTGATACCATGTGCAATGTTACCTTTTTACATGTAATATGATGCCTCCACGTTAGAAACAAAGCAGCGCATTGAATCTTCCCCAAACATCCTGATATTATTCATATACACAATGTTACCCTTAATCTGAGCTGCAGTAATCTCCATTCTGTGCTCAGATTTGTTAATGAACAACTAAAGTGCTTAATCACTTTAATAAAAATCTTTATTTATGAAAATAATTTCATTTGGAAATCTAAATTGGATCATTTTTTGTACTTAAAAGCCCATCCTGCCCCAGCAACATAGCACCAGGAACAGAGGCCTCATTTGCATATAATTACATCTTAGATTTCATGTTTAATGCATCATAGTCAGGCCCAAATATACACAGCCAAGTCCCACAGACTACTATATGATTTACCTTGACCTCTTCATATACTTATTATACTGACAGCATATCACCCCAATCCAACATATTCCACATCGATCCAGTTCATTCTAAGAGTCCCTCTTTCCTTCCTGAATGTTCAGGCCATCCCTCCATCTTATATCATAACCCCTCACCCTCCACTTTTGACACATTGATCCTCTTACTTATCGTTCTTCATTTATCCCTTCCATATGTCATAACCACTTCAACTTCAGCATAACCTGGTCAGCACAGAGATCAAGCTGCACATAGTACTACATCTGTCTGCCACTTGTCAAAATCTTATGATCACTGAACCTTACACCACATAACATCCTCTGTCAATCCATGTCTAATATATATACAACCTCTTCTTTTTTTTGTGTTCAGACACAAGACACAGATGCAGGGGTGATGACATAATGTCCCACATACAGTATGTGTTTTGTTGCATAAAAACGAAGATTTTGAGGTTTAAAGTCTATCTGTAGACTGCCAGATTATTTCCTTATTCTAACTAAATTGTGCCCTTTGTACAATTTCTTCCATTATGTTCTGCCTTCCTCCTACCTATACATATCACCAAAATTATTATCCACTTTTCCTTCAACTCAGGTACTCATCATCATATACTTTCTCAGACATCTAAATTTCATAACAAAAATTCGCAAACTTGTGTACAGGAATGAGACAGGACTACAGAATAAAAGATCAGAATCTGTACTTAAATATGAATGGGACATCAACACAGTAGACCAGAAAGACTACAATATTCAATGTGGGTCTGGAAAGGGTAGTAAAAATAAACAAACAAAATGTCTATGAAGCTAGTAAACAAATAAGTTAAAATCTAATAGGCTAAAACATACTGGGGAAATCTCCTCACATTTACTAAGTTTTTTAAATATCTTAATCATGCACATTACAAAACTTATGAAAGGATATTAAGAAATATTCAACGTATTACATTTTATTCACAGTTTCGATTGTGCAAAACAATCTTTACCTTTTTGTTTGAATAAAAAACAAGATATTCCTCAACATGAGAGATTTATTTTGGCAATTTGTCATGAGTAAGATGTGAAGACTTTGACTTCTATCTCAACAATCAATCCTACAACTAGATTATTCACCAAATGTAAATAAAATTAAATTTATACAAAAGATAAAAAAAAGTTGGCTGTTGTCTAAGAAAGAATCATATAAAACAGATGTAAAGTTTCCTGTGCTTGCCACCAGGCAGCATTAACATCAACCAATTTAAGCCTCCCTGCCAAAGCAGCTCTTAGATTCAACACAGATGTAACAAAGTAAACATAAGAGGCACAGAGGAATAGGGTATGTCCATGCAGTTCACTCGTGTACTGATAAAGATGTCTTCTTGCAGTCAAAAAAAAAATTCTGGACTTGAGATTAAACTATCGTGTAGTTTTAGAGTATCACAGCAAGTCTGAAAAGTAGTAGGCTGCACATAGAAACTGCCTGGGATGTAGGGGTGGGCATGACTAAATGACTTTGTAGTCAACTGCAGTTATAAGTACTCTCGTAAGTTATGATTGCAAACACAGAAATGTAATGCAACTGATTACTACAATAATTACACAACTGATTAACGTACGATTACATGATTTTAACAAATTACCCTACGATCAGTTTCATAAAAATGACTGAAAACAAAAGTCTTATCTTTGCATAATATAAATTTTTTCTTAATAATGATGGCTTCATCTGGGCTGTTGTAAGCTTGCTTATGGATCATGAAAACATTAAGCCACTAACAGACAATATGGTACTGTATGATGTCATCATGGTAGAAAACTCTTGGCAGCTTTAAATAAGCAATCAACAGTAGCCAATGAAGCTAGCACAGAAAGGTCTACCGCATTTCATATCTCATTACTGTATCAGCTAAAAATGAAATCATTCCTTCCTCAATATCCATTCATGTAATACCATAACTTAAAAAAAATCATAAACTGAAATTATCAAGATTTCATAAATTTTCTGTGCAAAACTAATAAACATCATAATTACGAATAATCATAGAATGATACCATTACTAATTAAAAAGCTTGTGTACACTAATACCTCAGTTTATGTGGGGCTTCTGTTTTGAGAAAACCTCACAGAGAGAAAAATTCCATATTGTGAACCTATAAAGATAAAGAAAAACAAAGTTTTGGTGCACTGTTTAGCAAACACACTCACAAACTAAGAAATTTTGACTGGATAAGAAAAGGGGCTAGTAGCAGTTAGTTCCTTGTAGAACACCGAAATGGCATAGAGTGATCCCACATGAAACAAGGAATGGAGGTAGGAAGCACTACCATCCTGAGCTGGGGAGTCTCAGCTGAAGTGGTACTGTTACGATTATTGATTTTCCTTTCTGTCTGATTAGATCTGGGGGCTAGGCTTAATATCTTTTCATAACACACACCAAACAACTAAGTTATACATATAACTGATATAACCTTAAGACCTAGAGCCTTGAAGTTGTAGGAGCCATGTAAAAGAGGTCCTGAGATTGTATAAATACCAAGTACAAAAACATTACCATAATGTTAGCTCAAAAACATCAGGTTCTAACTAACTGGAAGGCAGGAAAGCCTGAAATGGTAGGATGATGCCATTCAGTTACACATTTCTACATTATAGCTGTAATTTGCTTACATAATTCATAAACAGACAGCAAAAGTAAGTAATCAGGAAGGTAATTTTAGGTTATTTCATTTTTGTAGTTAATTCTAAAGGACTGATTGCCCATGTACATGACTCGGATCAATGCTGAAGCCCTCACAGCTCAACTAATGTCAAGTGCAGATAAGAAGAAATAAAATAAAAAACTGTTTGCAAAACTTAATACAGTTTTAAATGTCCAGTTATTTGGTCAACTAGTTCAACTGAGCCTGGTCCGACACCAAGCACTGTGCGTGACCCAGGAGCAATCTGTGTACGACCAGCATCCTGAATGATACTCACAGTCAAACCAGCATCCCTGGCTAATGCAGCCAAATCCAGCAATGAGGCCTCATCTTCTATTTTCAGCACCACCTATATGAAATGAAGACAAATTACTAATCCAAAAATTTTCACTCACAGGGATTATTTCGATAAACATTAAAGGTACAGAGACAGTGATGGTCCAAGTGTGAAACCTATAAGACCCCAAATATTGTTTGGTACTTTTTTGCACCTCAAAGGCATCACCTTACGACAACAGAGAACAGCACAAAGAATGCTAAATTCTGGAATTTCACTCAAGTAAAATTAATTTCTAGAATATATATAAGTGCATGTCACACTATGTGTGCACTATGAGTTGGATCTCCATGTGCAACTTTCTTAGCAGTAACTTTACTAATCATTTACATCACAGAGGATATCACTGCATATGCTTATAGAAAGCAATTAGTGCAATTAGGAATTCTAAACAACTAAAAAAAAAAGTGAAAAACTCAGCTCATTTCTATGTACACACATTGAATACATTTTTCATTTCTACCATAAAGTAACAGCATAATTAAAATTGCTGTCATTTCTTAATTATCAAATAAAAATCCCCTTTTTCATTATACCAAACTGAAAATTATTATGCTGTTATTTGCTACAAATTATACTGATTAATTTTTTTCTTAGTAGATGCTACTCACACAAATGTAACACAATCCATCAAGAAGTTTCTTGAATGTGAAAACCTACTCTACATAAATTTGAGTTTAACAATCTTACTCATATGTACTAGTAATGCATGTAAGATCAGAAGCATTTTACTTTCAAAAGAATTGCCAAAATGTGATCATCTTACAAAAACAATCATTATATTTCCCCTTTTTACTTAAATGTACTAGAAAATTCTGAGATGTGTAATTTTCACTGAAATATCTACTAGTACAGCAAAAGTATAAAACTGTGTGTATGTTTCTTATATATGAGACCTATGCAACAAATTTCAAAGTTACTGCATGTCAAAAGACCTTTCCAGTACTGCTTTAAAAAGTCTAGAATAGAAGATCCTATCTCAAACTCAATTATCAATCTAGTGCATAATTTCATTTGTAATCTCAAAAATGGACCTCAAAAGGAAAGCACATGTAAGACTAAGTGCCTTACCTTTGGCTGGCCATTCCTCTCCCAAGCTCTTAGCAATCTAGAATTTTTCTTTTGTGTCTGCTTGTATGCTTTTAGGGTTGCATGTGAACACTGCAAAAAAAATTAACATTTCAATGTCGATATGTGATTTCTTATATCTTTGTTCATAAAAACAGGCATTCTTGAACACGGACAAATTTTATGCCCCTCACCTGCCATTTAATAAACCACTACGAAACAAAGTCTTACAATTATGGTAATCTACCGAAACAATAAGTCTCTTGGATTCACAACAATAATATAATTAATCACAATAACTCTATGTTTTGAACACTGAAAAAACATTTATCTGCCACAGGCAGAGCCATACAAGATGACAGAACACTTGCTTGTTGGGAGTTAAAATGTTTTATCCCCAAAATGAGTTGCTTCCAAGAGGATTCTCCCCTATCAATTATCTCATTTATAAAGTCAGAAGATACTAGTTCACAGGCCAATATATAATCATAAAGTAGCCCACACAAGCCTGTGACATCACAGCATGGGGACGAGATGTCACCATACAATCATCCACCTACATTCTTTGACCACTGGTGGCTGAGCCTTGTTCATATTACTGTCCAGAAAAGAAAATATGGAAAAATAGGATGGGGAAAACAAAAATGGATACACATAAAGCTCTACCTACAGCAGAGATATAGTTTTCCATTCATCTAAGCTTCTGTTTCTCATTTCTGGACTGAGCATTATGCATAACTGTGGGCATTCTCGGACAAAAGCAGACTTTGAGAAAAACTAAAGATGTAACTTCTCCTTAATGAAAACTGACCCCCGTTCTGAAACACCCCTTGCTAATTGTAAAATACTTTGAACCACACTAGAAAGCTATTTTGAATCTAAATAAAGAAACCACCAAGCAAAGGTGTTGGCTTAATAACAAAGACCCCTCTTACTAAACTCAACAAATAGAAGATTCCTTAAGAGAGCCAAAGTAAAAGCCACTACTCTCACATGATGGGTTCTAGCAGATACCACAGGTTATGAAATAAGAAACAATTCTTCTGAATAGTACTGTAATTAGTTTCAATTTTTTGTATGGTCATTGAGTCCCATGAATAAGCATCTGCTACATTCATATATTTTACAACTAATCAAAGGGAATGAATCATCACTGATGCACTTCAATCTGACACAAAACTGTTGTTTAAACCCACCATCAAGAGTTCTCTATAAACCACTCAAGGCTTTAAGTGAAAAATCTTTTAGCCCTTTGCTTAAAACATACATGTATATATCAACTTACCCAGAATTGAACAGTGACACCGGGTACTATGCTGGCAAATTTTTCATAAGAAATATGAAGCTATCAACTGATATCCAACATGCATTTTGCAATACTGCACTGAATTGAGCACCATCCCTTAGCTTTTATCCTCACACAATATAGCCTCCATTCATCAAAATAAGAGATTGCCTTTACACCTAATCTGATAATGATGGGAAAGAGTACAATCTTATGCATAAAATGAAGCATACACTTATATTTTGAAGATCTCTTAATGAAATGATATAGCTACTTGCCTAAGAATCAGCAAATGATGAATTAGCTAGTCCTAAAGATGCTTCATTTTACTTACCTGAGCAGCAACTTTGCCCTTCCCCATTTTGAGGTCAGAACGAACAACAAGGACTAGCTTCAATTCTCCAGATCCCTCGGCCAGAAATCCATCCTTTGAATAGAAAGACAATCAAGTAACCTCCTCAAACAAAATGAAGTAGGTATATACAGGACAAGAAATCATAATAAGTCACTTTACAAAGAATTAAGAATGATAATGCCATACTTTCTGATAGATTTTGTTCAAGAATAATATATAATGTTTTGCCAAATCTCTAGAGTAAGTTACATTCCCCATTGAAACACTCAAAAATATACTCCCTCTGTGCACACATCTTAAAATTAATCTTCCTCAATATCAATTCCTAATCATTTCACTTAATCACACTCTAAGCTACCATCTTAAGATATAAACCTACAATAACCAAACTTTCCCCCGTTTCAAACCAAATCTCATTTCCTGACTCCACAAAACTACAATCCATTCCATGTCTCAATTCTACTGTTAAAAGCACAAATTTTACTAGCACACAAGTGTGGGTGCACCACAATTATGGCTTAGAACAATGGGAAGGTATTTTCCCTCTTCATCACCAAGTAAAAATGGTGACATTGCAGCCCTATGCCATAAGACTACCAGTTTCTTGGTAACACAAGAGCGAATTGTAAGAGCCTAATACTACTACAGTAACTGACCCAATGAACAAGTTTTCAGTAAATCTGACACTGCAGCAAGATGCTCGATGTGTAAGAGTCACATAAGGTACCTCAGAACATCATAATATTTTCATCCTCTAACTTTCAATTGCAAGTGTGGGTGTTAGCTAATCAGTCCACTCGTGATATAAGATTCATTAGTCGACTGGTGTTAGCTAATCAGTCCACTCGTGATA
>JAUUEF010504228.1:0-11142 GCA_032361405.1 Panulirus homarus
ATGGAGGACTTGAGAAATTCACAAAGAAAGTTCATCGAGCAAAATCATTCGAAGACGTAACTGGATGAAAAAGAAACGGATTCTGCCACGGTTTAACTTTTGAGGTTTTACGTGATCTTCGTTCTTGTCTACCACTGGAAAATGTCATCGACACAATTATCCACAGTGGGTGTTGGGAGGCTCCGCCCCCAGTGGGATATAATTATCTACACGGTAGCACAGGTCGAGGCACGGGCGCCAGACCTTCATAATTGGAAAATGAAATAAAAAAAACGAAACGCTGGATCCTTCCCATAATGATACCGAGCAACCCATTAACTCTATACTTTCAAGGAGGAACAGAGAGAAACCTCTCTCGCTCTCTCTCTCTCTCTCTCTCTCTCTCTCTCTCTCTCTCTCTAACCAACCGGTCTACACACTGTGCCAGGCTACTGTGGTGGTGTACACCAGATGGGGCAAGTGCCTCAGACTGGAGTAAAATCGCATTGAGCAGGTGGACGCAAGGATGACCAACGTAAATGCCACGTCTCCAATAATCTGGTTCACGACACAGCATCTTGTTGACCCTTGGAAACCACGGTACGATCCTTGTACACGACGTGACGGCCCTTGGGTATGATAGCCTGGTCTGTGACCCAGGACCCTTAAGGGTCCAGTTTAAAGGTCACACAGTCATACATACCAGAGGATCGCATCGTCGTGATCAAAAAGGTCATACCGTCGTGCTCAAGGGTTGCATGGTCGGGCTCCAGAACGTAACATACTACAGTTATCTGTAACTCTCACGAACACAATTTCACTTAAACTTATGCAAATGGAGAATTGTTTCCAAAATATCTTATCCTTGAGAAGCCAAGGCCCAGGAGCACACATATGCAAGATAAAACATCTGGCAAAACGTGCCAGAAAAGAACATATGTGGGTTGAACTTCACTGAGATTCTATATATTACATTACAAGGTTATGGATAAAAAAAAAAAAATCTACAGTAAAGCTTTCAAACTGTGATTAGAGTCTTTAATTGCCTATTACGGCTATAAAAGAATTGTGCTTATGAAGAATAACATGGTTAACTGTGTTGTAGCATCAGCAGTAACTATATGTAAGGGTGGAGCGAAAGACAGACCGCGATACCGTCAAACTCCTAAAAAATTATTCTAAAGAGATGTTCAGTTACTTCATGAAATGGCAATGTGGACAGGTCTGGTACAGCTGTAATGAACAGCGTTAGTGCACCTGTATTCCTCACTGGCAGTGTAAGTATCATAGCTCTATGTGTCCATTCATGTTAAGGTCCATGTGAGGCCGCTTCACTGACTCCTACGTTAGGTTAGATAGTCATATAAGCCACGGATTTGACGAAGTCTGACCCTGATTGGGTGGATGACGCGTCTGCATGTTAAGCACTTCCCTTTACACCCTCAACTACAAAACTCATGCATATTTCATGAACGAAATCTCTTTCGAAAATAATTCTAACGTCTCGGCCAGACTTATAACGAGGATTTTTAAGAACTTTTAAAGCTTTTGTTATTCACAATCAACTTTTTTTTCCTTTTTTTTTTTGCGATACTTTGTGAGCGAGGACCTAAGGCTGGGGGGATTCCAAAATTTTTGGAGAGACTTTTCAGCATATATTAAAAGCAACAGACCAAGAATATCGCACAGAGATCTACGAAAGGTCAGAAAATTTACCGTATATACCAAAGGTACCAGGAACTATTGGCTGCAAAGGAGGCAACACGAAAACCTATTTCACATTACCGGTGAAAATGGGAACCACAGCTTCACAAACTGTTATACGGGATCTGTGACCGATACGTTTCGTGACGTCATTCGTTAGAACTACAGCTTCACAAATTGTTCTACGGGGTCTGTGACCCAGACGTTTCGTGACGTCATTCGAAGTCTGCAGAACAAATGACGTTAAGAGCTCCTGCAGTCCAGCCCTTCTGCCTCCCTGTGCGGCGCCTTTTTCCAGTCGCCACGACTGGAATGTCTTCAAATTAAAGTTATATATTGTATCAGTCGCCGCCATTACCGGGCAACAGCTGACGTTCATCACCCCCCAAGAAGACTAATGGCGCTTCATTACGTTAACTATGAACGTATTCAGCGAACACTTTTGTTGACTACAGCCGCACCTAAATTTAGCTGGACGTAATATTAGCGGAGGCGAAGGTAAGTTAGCCCCTCCCGCCAACTTGACCCAGTTAAATGGCTATCGATTATAACCTAATTCACCTTAATCACACGTTAATAACTCATTCTCAGCAAACCTTGCAAATGTAACGCAGACTTTGAGTTTAAAAAGGTACTTGGATGGATATATTCATCTTAAAATATATCAATCTAACGTTTATACGGACAAGAATTCGTTTATTATGATTTTGTTTATTCCAAAGGCTCTAAAGAATGACGAAGCCACGATTCTTCCAGTGTGTGTGTGTGTGGCAAGTCTGGAGGACACACAAACTACCTTCGTATCATGACTGATTCGATTCAGTTTCATCAAGATCGCATTCAAGATTTCAGTAGATTGTTATAAGTCGCCACGATTTTTCTGACGTAACTATATATTCACACACACATGCATACATACATACATACATACATACATACATACATACATACATAAGTACACACAGAAGACAAAGTAGGAGAGATATTGGATCCTTTCGACAGAAACAACTTAAAGTTTCAAGAAATACTTGTGGTTGGTTCACGTAATCAGTCCGTAATGGGTAGTCACAATCTATAAACTATCAAAGGAACGTTTGTGATTTCCTGTCCTTTCTAGAATTTTACAGAAACAGAAATATTCTTAAACGAAGGAAAAATGAGAGAACAGCCGGGTGTCGTACAGGAGGCATCGGGACACAAGCTCCTCACAGGTAGTAAAAGCCTAATAATGATGAGAAGTCTTAACTATGAGGGACTGGGGTAGACACAGATTCACAGGGAGATAACAAAGTCATGGAGATTCACATTCTTAAAATATGTACAGGAAAAATTTCTCATCAATATAATGGATCAAACGAGCCAAAGTGGCTCATATGCTGCCACTAACACTCGTTGTGGTGTATAATGACGTGTATAGAGGAAATATCAGATTTGATACGTTACTTGGAGGAATAAGTGATCATGTGCTTGAATGTGACTACATGTTTAGTGAAGACATTGACAGAAGAGGAACACACACTCACAGATACAGCTGTGATGACTGTATATGAAACTAAACAATCATTGTAGGAATACATACTGACAGAACGGAATCCTAAAGACACAATCTAAATTTTCACTCTGGAAGCATTTGTGAATTCTATAATGGAGTTAGTCCATGTGCATCACTTGCAGAGGGAAGAGGAAAAAGGAAGGAAAAGAGTGACAATCATAAACACAAGATGTCAGACATCTGAAGAACATAAGGATGTGATATGGACGAGACAGTGGCAAGTATTGGCAAGTCCTTAACGAACCTTTGAACAACGTAACATAATCTTCAGCAACAGAAAAGACGCATGACATTAACATCGACACACACACACATTCTTGATTACAAGTACACACATTCAATGAAAAATATGTTCGTGCAAATAACAATAGAATTATATTTATGCAGGATAGTGTATTACTGTATTATTTTTATCATAAGGTTTTTCTTACCATCAGCAACGAAGAATCATGTATACCAAACTGTTCTAAATCTGATTCAGTGTCTTTAACGTCATTTGCTATATTCGATCATTCTCTTATTGAAGTCCACCTTCTAAAACTATCATTATAGTAACATTCTTTGATTAAGATATTTAAGGTTAATCAATACTAAAGGGACGGACGGGTTTTGTGGGTCTTAATCCAGGTCGTATGTCTTTGGAAATCCGTCCAATACGTTATCCAGTGCGAAGAAACTACCAGGTGTTGAGTTGTGGGGGCTGCGCAAAGTTTAGATTTTACGAATTCAATTACAGAGCAGAACGATTCATGGCATCAAGTTGTGCCAGAAAATGAAATAAGGCTATTTCGCGTCGGCCATTTGCTTCCAGGGCTCGGTTATAGACCAGGATTTGCGCACGGTCTTTGGGATCTGGTCCCCTGGAACAGGATTTGCGCACGGTCTTTCGGATCTGGTCCCCCTGGAACAGGATTTGTGCACGGTCTTTAGAGTCTGGTTACCCTGGAACTCCAGAATTTCATCATCTTACGGGAGATGTTTTAGTAACGAAGTGGTTGACGGATCAGACAAGCGTCGTTGATCACATCAACCATGAATGGATTCGCAAGAAACTGAAGTAGAAGCTCAGCGTCTTCAGGTCATCGAACCTGGGCCGATAATAATAAGAAAGCCAGTCCTGCATCCTAGCTTTATAACCCCCCCTCGACCTTGTGATCTTTTGCCTCAGTTTCAGGCCATCTCTTTTACCCGACACTTGAGATGGGGAAAGTAGTTGAAGTCTGTGAACTGCAGATCTCTTTGCAGAAGCTATATTTTGAAACTTGAAAACTGTGCGAGTAAGGTCGCAGATAATTCTACGCTTCCCCTTGAGTGCCAAGTTGAAAGGCTGCAGATGTTGGATAACATTAATGATAAAAACATCAGATCTTGAGCCCATCTGTCAAAAACTTCAACATATATTTCAGGAGAACAATGGTAAGACACCAACCGTTCAAGATAGCTATTCAAGACACCGCTGGTTCATAACCACCTCAATAAGAGAGACAAAACTTCTGAAATGTCGGTGGGTGTTCGAGAGCCCGATATGGCCCACATTTTCCCCCTCACTGCAGGTCCTTCAACCAGGGCAAGACTGACAAGTTTATGAAGTGGCACGTCGGCATTTGTCACTGCTATGTTGAGCATTTGTTTTTTTTCTTTGATGTCACCAACACGAGTAGTTTCTCTTAGCGGCATAAAGTCCACCATGTCTCCTTTTACAGTTTCATGCACGGAAACGTAAGGAACTATGTTCAAGGGCAATCTTGTATACATCCGCGGATTCATCAACAGCAAATCTCACTGCTAAAGAATACTTCAGATCGTCTTGTATCTTGCTTGGAACATGAGATACGATTCTTCGTAGTGAGATCCAATACTGCAATTTGTCTCAACAGTCGCTTCTGTTTTGTTTTAATTGGATCTAAGAATCACAACGTCTTCAGCAATGTTTTTCTTAGAATCTCCATCACAGTACGAACGCTTAGCACGAGCAATATTCTTTAAGGTAACAAGGCAATCTTCAGCTGTTGAGTACGAATAGTGAACGCTGACAGTGCTGACTACCTGGGCTCGAATCTAATACAGCTTATTTACCTGCACTTCTAATTTAGGAGGAGAAACTTCGATGGAAAGTTCCTATGATTAGTTTTGTGGCGATGTCTCGAGTTACTGACTTTACAGCGAGAGTGAGAGAAGCATCGAAGTAAGTCACGGTGGCGTCCCTTGTGTAACAACGTCTCCAACATCCTCCTCGCATCTTTGTTTAAAACATTGGTTCTCATGTTCAAATTTCCGTCTCTTAAAAACTGACGATGACATTTTCATTCACGGAGTTTTTAAGGAATATTAACACACAACTTGCGCTTAAAAACAGTAAATATGACCGGTATTACAAGGAATGCTGAGAGAACAAGCATTCTACAAGTCTGAACAGAAGAACGTCTGTGTTTTCGACTTGTGGCCAGTGTTGCCACTCACCAAATGGAGAAGGTCCAACAGAAGCCCAATGAAATATTCCTATATTTACGGAAATTTCTAAAAGAAAGAAAAGTAAACTCTTAATATATCTTATCGTATCACCTTAAGTTAGGCTATACGTAGTGAGGCGTTTTATCTCGCAACTTGATGCAGCCTTCGGTATTTCCCTAAATGAGACGAGGTTGGAGACCTGATCAGAACCTATATAGCTCACGAAGGAGTGGCCAAAGTGCGAGGGAGAAGGACGAGTTGGACCGATGTTTTCCCGCGGGGGGTCGCTACTTTCGTGTGTAAAAGAACCGCATGCGGCTTGAGAGGTACAGTTTGGCCATGCTTGATATAGGCAGCGAAGCAGCCAGGCAGAATCTTAAAAGTTTAAGAGAGAGAAAAATACAATCATACAGTAAGGCAAGTCAAGAGGAGCTGAGAAACTTTGAGAAAAATATTATGGACGAGGCAGAGGAAAATCCAAAACTATTCCACAAATTTCTTAAAAGTATACCGTCAGTTAAAGAGCAGCTGATTTGGGAGAGGGAATTCAAAGTTGAGAAAATATCAGAGAAACTAAATAATATCTTTATTAGTGTATTCACAGTGGAATGCACTATAACCATAACACTTGTGGGATGGGATGTTGGGAAGGAACTGGAAATCAATTTGAAAAAATATATAAGCTATTGAAGGTTTTTGATCCATGTATAGCACGTGGATATGTTTAGATATTTCCACATGTGCTCAAAGAGTGTGTAAACATGCCTGGCAGGCCACTTGAATGTTGAAAAAAAAATCGTTGGAAGAGGATATACTGTCTTGGAACCGGAAGAGAGAAGACGTCGTGCCCATTTTTATAAAAGGGTATTAGGAAATTCTACTTAACCACGGACCTGAATCTCTGACACGTTTGGTCTAACATGCTGGAAAAGATAAAACAAAATGAAAATTAATATTCACTTCCAAAAGAGAAACAGCCAAGGCGAGCCTGCATCATTGTCAGTTGACAAAAGGGAGTTACAGTCTCGTCGAAAAACTTTTCTTTAAATAAATCTAAGATTTCCCTGCTTCTGACTGTAGCGTAACCTCGAAACTGTAAAGGTAAGGCCTTCCAAACCCTCCCCTTCCGCCTTTCTTAGTCATTCTCCCATTTTACAAACCACAGTGGGAGGATAACAGAAGAGCCAAGAAGGAATTTGCCATCGAAGATTCAGATTGGTGTTCGAAAATGTGCTCGACTGTAACTTCGATGACAAGGAGGAGAGACAGACGCAATGGAAAGACAGCCGATATGTTTAATAAAAGAAACTTGGATATCCTGAAGGAGATTTGGGCCCAATGGTTCAAGAATGTTCAGGGGGTAAAGTTCGATGTGTGTGA
The DNA here is from genome assembly GCA_032361405.1 of Panulirus homarus. Classification (NCBI taxonomy): domain Eukaryota; kingdom Metazoa; phylum Arthropoda; class Malacostraca; order Decapoda; family Palinuridae; genus Panulirus; species Panulirus homarus. The sequence continues at coordinate 7,067 of JAUUEF010504228.1, forward strand.
GGAGGGCAAGAGTTTGAGGTATTTCTGATGAAAGAGCAGTGGGACCGAGTTCAAAAGTGAGTAGAAGAAAGTTCCAGACTGATGTGGGTTAGGATGATACTTGACCACAAGAGTTGGGCAATTGCTAGAGCTTATGTACCTGGTAGAGGGAGGAATAGTGCTCTGTGGGAGGAATTGGGTTACTGCCTTGAAAGTTTTGATGCAGTGGATCCAAACTTGGTGCTAAAAGTGGGTTATGTGACAATGTGGGGTACACTTGGAGGGTATGGGGTTTCTCGTGTAAATCTAGATATAAAAAAGAGCTTCCCGATGTGGTCACCGAAAGTGGAATTCTATTGGGAAAATGTGGACTATACATAAATTGGGAACTAAGGTATGCGAAGGGCAAAGGGGATTGAAGGTTGACGGGCACTATTGGAACAGGTGCCAACTGCATCCCTTGTAGAGGAGAGGTTGTTGGATGTGGACGTGCCGAGAAGAGCTGCAGGTGGAACGTCTGATCATTTCTTGATGGAGGCGAGCGTAAAAGTTGGTTGAGGTTTTAGGAATAAAGGAAATGATATATATGTGTGTGTGTAAAGAAGGAGTGAGAGTGAGTAATCTTGGAGAAGTTATGTATGTAAAGACGCCTCAGTAGACTGAGTGAAGGCATGGGGAAAGCGTCAATAAATCATGTGGCGCGGAAGGTGAAGAGTGTGGCATAAGGTAAAAGAAATGTGGATACATGGGAGAGAGTAACAAGTGGTGCAATGATGAAATTTTATTCGCCCATAAGAGAGAACAGGAAGGTGTATTGAGACAGTACCTGTAGGGAGAAAATGGGAATGAGAGGGCAGAGTACAAGCGAAAGAAGCAAAGATCATGAAAAACGTATGCGGGCGGAAAAGGATGGCAAATGAGATATGCGGTGAAAACAGATCTCCAGAGGAATATTATACATGGAATACTTCGACATTATGAAGGTTTCTACGAGTTTTCAGGACAGTATAATGTTCCCTCGATTTCTAGATTCGTAAATGATCAGTTCCTATTTCTCCTGAGAGTCAGCCCTAATATATCTTTCAATAATTTCTCTCCAATACTCCGCGTGTTTACTGGCGATACCTTCCTCTATACTTGTCTCGGGTTGTTCATTAAGTAAAGCGTCATCAAGTACAAAACAACCAACACGTTGTGTGAGCGAAGCCAGATTTAGAGTCATGTTTACAGTATACAATGTGAGGGGCTCAGCTGCAGCAGCAGGCGCTTGTGATCGAGTGCACGGAGTAAACCCTGTTCCAAATGTATCGCAGACCACTTTAATGCCCTTCTGTACCTCGAGTAATGGAAAGGAAGAGGTCCATGGCAGACCAGTCAGCTTGTATCTATACAGAGAGTCTAGCCCTAATATGGGAGCCTCCTTGATCTGTGGACCCTTCGCTCAGAGACCCAAGAGAGAGAGAGAGTCAGGATGTAAACAAAGGTTGGGTAAGTCGGTTACACCACCAGATCCTCGTGTCTTGTTTGTGAGGCGGTCAACAGTGGAGACGCCCTCACGACACTTCTGAGAAAAGAGTTCAGCAGGGTTACGTTCAGACCATGACTCCAGCGTTTTAATGGACGCATGAGCCAGGCTCGGTGATACGTAAGCTGGGCTTCCATGTTGCCAGCTAGATGTCTGCATGTCGTTCGTAGCCTAGCCTTTCAGTGGACGGGAGGAAAAAAAGGAGCCAAATAAAGAATCCGGATTCCTGTTTAGGTGTCACTATTTTCTGCCGTTCCATCTAGCATCAGGTCCCCGAGCGACAACGAGGTGCGGAACAAAACATCGAAACCAAGAAAACGGATTCGTATATTTCTGTTTATGTTTCCTACGGTTCAGTCGTATACCATGCGTCACTGTCTCTCCCTTCCAGATTCCTTTCCTCCGCGTCCATCAGTATGTGGGACACTGGGACATCCCCGGTGAGATACTGTGCATTCGGTGGAATTTAGAATCTTGATCGGTTCGGCTCCTTCATAAAAATCCGAGGCTGTTCCAATAATATCGGCGTAAGCGATGCGAGGAAATAACGTCAGAAGTACAGCAAGTGTTTCCTCCCACTCCCCTCGTACAAAAAAAAAAAAAATAATTTGTCAATACAGAAGATGAAAAAGTCCAACAAAGTCTTTTATACCAGGTAGGTAAAGGACAGAGCATCCATTATACATACCAATAATTACCATGAAATGCGTGGGGGATTTAAATAACAAAGGAATATGTAGATATATCCACGTGCAAACTGTCTCTCTGGGGAGAGAATGAGCGGCAGGTGGGAGGTGAGGGACCAGGGCTGACACGTTCGACACGTCCGACGTGACAACAACACTAGCCACAAACACAGGTATGAAAAACAACAACAACAACAACATTTTCTGGGCAAAATAGCTGGTAAACATGAGTAAAATTTGTTTCGAACACCTACACCACCTTAACAATGGAACCAGGGGATATGGCACCAGGTGAACCATGGAAACAGGTAACGGAAACCGGTGAACCAGAAAGCTTGTAAAAAATGTAGAAGTAATCTTAGAGCATAAGAGTGGTAAATAAAACAGAGCATAATGACTGGGGACTTGGGTTGATGGAGGGAATATACATACATCTAAGAAACTGCATGATAGAGAGATTCATCAAGAGATGGGGCCCCACGAGTGTAAACCTCCCCCCTCCCCCCTTACCCCAGCCCAACCGCACAAATAAACAATTACAGAGAGGGAATTACACACACGTTTCTGAAGATGAGCTGAAGCTGTCCAATACATGAAATGGTCTTCAAGATGTCAATGGGAATAGGTAATGTGCCGAGGGAGGTGAAGAGCGAAAACATCATATTTACACTTTGAGACAAGAGACCAGGAAGACGCCCTGACCTACAGACCGTCCTCTGACGACTGTGGGTCGGGAAAGTGCGGGAAAAGACGATCAGAAAGCAAATGGACGATTACTTGAAGCGGTGGATCTATCTGAGAGACAACATGGTTTTAGGGAAAGGAGGTTTTCACGACAAGAGCGACTCCCCTTTAGATAAAAAGAAAAAATAAAATAATGGCCGAATGGATTGCACTGTATCTGGAATGTCAGAAAGAATTTGCCATTAGACTAATTACGACTGGTAAAGATACCGGATCTCCAGGCAGGAGACGCTATTCAAGGCCGCGTATCAGGGTAGCATTTCTGGAAATGGATTGACGTCAGCAGCGGCGTGCCGCAGTGTTCCATTCTGGGACCTCTGCTCTTCTTTATGGTGTGAATGGCCTGCTAGGAGGATGGCACTCCTGCCTGGCAATGTTGGCGGACGATACCAAGGTAACGAAGAAAGAAAAAATACGAGGGGGATTGCATCGACGTACAAGGGGACCAAGACAAATTTGGTATGACAAAATGGCTGCTAAAGTTTATCTAATTAAACGATAAGTAATGAGGATAGGATATAGTGACAGATGACCTCGAAACTTGCAAGCATGGAGAAATTCAAGAGGAGTAGAGTATCCTTTCGTGTTGACAGACCGGTGGATAAGTAAAGAAAGCCGGAAGGCAAATGATAAGGATAAATAAAAAGAGGCTAGAGGGCGGAGCAGCCTCGCCACAGATAAGAAATATGAAGCTATGGGAACATCCGATTGAAAGTAATGTCTACCAATGCAGATGGACTAAAGGAAAAGGACAAGACCTGGAACCCAAGGATCGAATCATAATCACTCGAGATGAACAAACCTGAAAGTGTTGGAGCTGAGGAACAAGAATCATCAAGGTACAAGATCGTACCTAATCTGGCTAGAGGGAAGCATGACAGAAAGAGAAGACAAACGAGGAGGAGGACTGGCCCTTAGAAATGGGGACAGCCCTCAAGTGTCAGGAAACACTTCAAGATGTCCAGTTCAAACAACACATGATGGAAAAGGTAAACGTAGGCAAGAATCAATTGATGGTAACCTGTCATTCTGTTATGAATTTGAATGAACCAGAACATGTATACAAGGTAATAAATAATTAAGAAACAATTAGGCTGGTACACGGGGCAGTGGAACAAAGACTGTTCAGAGGCGATAAAGTT
>JAUUEF010504339.1:0-11140 GCA_032361405.1 Panulirus homarus
ATATTCTAGTTTTGGCTTAATGTAGAGTGTGAGCAGGTTGCTGGTCTCATATTTACCAGCAGATTGTCTCTTACTTTTCTTGTCATGTGGGACTGGTGACAGATAGGTAAAGATGTCTACTCTCAAGTCTTTCTCACAAACAAATTCCTGCACCTTATTTTCTGCTACATAGTGTTCATGCTGAGCTCTTCTCTCCCTGTGTCCCATCCTGATCAGTACATTAACGTGGATTGCATATCATCAACCATGTACCACACCAACCTCGCATTATATGAAGGTTCTGTTGTAGGTTGATATAGGTTTACCCCTTTACACTTCCCTTTTGACCACGGCATCATCTGCAAACATATTCAGGTAGGAGTCCAATCATTCTAGCAAGTCATTTACATATATTAAGAAAAGCAATAGTCCCAGAACAAACCTGTGTGTGTGTGTGTGTGTGTGTGTTTGTATGTGCTCAAATTACGTGACCTTTAAGGAAGTGTGTATGTAGCCTGATCATCTTTATCTCCTAGTATTGATCTATAATGCGGAAATAGAACACCGTTTTTAATTGATATTGAATGCTTTGCTGAACAAAGGAAAACATGAGGCATGAGGCAGATAAGTTAACACTTATCAGGTACCTTTAACATATCACTTATATTAATCCATGTTTTTCTGTTCATGTTAGAAATCATCTTACTGTTAATACCTGTCTCACAAAGTGAAATAAGTAGCTTAGAATAAATGAAACATAAGACACGTTATGTAACTTGAGTGTTATAACTTGCAGGTGAAGGTTCACATTGTTAGTGACCTTACGGACGCTATTCCCCTCGTGACCTTGATGATCAACCTATATCGTTACGACAACACAACACCTGTAAAGTCACTCAGCAAAATGTTATCTGTGGTAAGTTTAGAAAATAATTGTTCATTGAAGAACTTTTCTCAACAGTTTGAGGGTATCGATTGTTCCTGCCCCTTTTGTCTATACCCACTGTTCTTGCCCCTTTTGTCTTTACCCTCTGTTCTTGCCCATTTTGTGTATACCCACTGTTCTTGCCCCTCTTGTCTACCCATTGTTCTTGCCCCTTATGTCCATACCCACTGTTCTCGCCCCTTATGCCTATACCTACTGTTCTTGCCCCTCATGTCCATACCCATTGTTCTCGCCCCTTATGTGAATACCTACTTGATCTACATGGGATGGAGGTAGTACTTCACCTTCAGAGAATGGAACTAGTACTTCAACCACACAGAATGAACTTCAAAGCAAATGAGATTCTCACGTGCACAATACCGTCATGCACCATATGAATTGGCCCTAAATAGATAGTAGGAGTCTTAAGATAATGGCAAAAGCTCTTTCACTGTGCACTTCCATGAAACGGCAAGTAAGTCCTCATGTTTTTAAGCAAACGGATTTGTACATAAGCTTCAGATCTGAGTCTCAAATGAAGTCTACAGATATATACTTACAGCACATATGTTTGATTATGCTGTTGGGTGTACAACCCCTTGAGAAGATTGTCATATTAGAATTGTAATCTTATAGATTATAGCCTACAGTTGTCTGTTTTCTTTGCTTTGTAATAGTGGACCAAATATGAATAAAACAATCACAACAAATGATGGAAGTTATAAGACATTTTAGTTTATGTTCAGATGATACAAGTTGGTGATAACAATGTAATAACGTAAAGTGTGTGAACATACATTTGACCGAAGATGTTAAGAATGAGGTCCTCCATGTGTCTGGCTATGCTGCTGCAAGAAGTATAGAAACTACTTGCTCATTGAGATGAGGATGTGAAGTAGCAGACTTTCCTGAGGTATGTACCTTCCCACACTCTCTCATGACAACTTGTGGAGAAAATTATTGACCATCGCAGAAATTTTTGGAAGAAAACAAAATTTAAGACTGCCCGTAAGATTTAGATTTCAAAAAATCCGTACAAAATTCCAGAACAAAACTATTGTTAATCTTATCTTTTGAAGTCAGACTCCAGGTTGTTTCTTGAGCTACTGCCGACTGAAGTACCTCTGATTTATGTACCTTGTAAGGAAATGTTCATGTGTGTCTTATGTGAGTCCATGAAGATGCTACAGAAAAACTGAACCAGAACTGAAGCTCATTCAGCACTTGGTTGAGGTCAGACTGTTGGAGAGCACCAAACACTTGACCATGAGTTTGAAGAGGTTAATGTTGGAGAACTTAGAGCTCTTGTGCAAGGAGCAGCAGCATTACTATCAAACCTTGGTGAGCTCACTGCAGAGACAGCACTTATCAACAAGCCGAAGTCTTCAAGCTAAGTTCAGAGCCAGGATCAGAATAAGAGGATAATTTAACTGAAACTCACATAGGATTTGGAAGGGATAACACTCAATATGAACTGTACAATGTGACTGTGATCACTGGCTGTGCCTCTGTGTGGCCAGTTCATCGACGCCTTAGAGAGTGCAGCTTTTGATGGGCAGATCAAGAATGCCAGACCAGCTTCTCTACGGAAAGTCTTGGCCAGCATGATGAAATTTACGTCCGTCATACAGTCAGGCCACAATAGACAAACCAGTCATGTAAGACAGGTTTCAGGGGAAGAAAGACAAGTGTCCAGAACCTGAGGGAGATTACCAATATCAGTACCACTGTGAGAATAGTCAACCATCTGAGACATGTGAAGGCAAGATGCAGCAAGTGACGGTCAGAAGTACCTGTGCTGCCATTGCAGTATGGAGGATGCCTGGAACTATGAGAGCAACATGTGAGATCAGGTGGGGAACCTTGTGTCCCTGGGTGAGGATGACTGGCCCTGACCACAGGAGCATCAGTCACTTGTAACATTTTTCTCAGTGATACAGTGTCTCCAGCCACAGACCTGACCACCATCAGATGCACTAAGGGACCAGTGCACACTGGACACTGCTGACTGGCAATGTGCTTATCACGAAAATATCTACTGAATGTACGGCACCTCTTTATGAACAAAGTCGACATCCATTCTGTTTCCTTATCTGATATGCATCCTGTATTATCCTAGGAGTGAACTGTCTAATCCCAGATCCTTTTTTTTCGACTAGACCTGGACAACTTAAGATGGAGAACAGCATCCATGGTGAGAAGGCTGCCCTAGATGTTGCCAAGTCCTCGACCATATAGATTCTGACAATGAAACCCATTGTCATCTCTTCATTCTCTTTGATTTTTTTTTTTTTTTTGCGGGCAAGGTTAGGCCTGACACGCAGGTAACAGAACTGCCTTTTATGATGGCCACTGCGACTCCCGAACCGAAGACTGCAAGGAAAGGAGATGTAGCAGGACAATGTGAGGAAGTTGAGTGGACAGGAAATGTCAGCCAGTCGTATGCCCCACAAAGGCATGTACCGCCACACATTCCTTAGTTGTGCCACAGGTACTGATGCCACTTGACCTCAGAGCAACCTAACTTAAAAGAAATTGCTGAGAATCTGTAGTTAATTGGAGGAAGGTTGAACAAGCAAACTGCAGTGCTGAATAAAAATGGGGTAATTCAGAAGGTTGACTGGGGCAATATGAACATGCAGGGAAAATACCTAAGGTGAGGAGGATGGATCAGGTCATATGTAAAGTAAGGTATCTTCCACGTTTTAAGAACATTTTAATATTTTCCTTTGTTTATCTTTTTAAGATAAACAAAATCTTGCTTCAAACTTCATTCCAAAAGTCTTCCTTCCAGGAAAGACAACAAAGGCCACATTCGTTCACACTCAGTCTCTAGCTGTCATCTATAATACACTGAAACCACAGCTCCTTTTCCACGTCCAGGCCCCACACAACTTTCCATGGTTTACCCCAGACGCTTCACACGCCCTAAGAAAAAGAGCCGTTCCTACGACTGATCTCAGAAACACACCACTCGTTACGTCTAACTTTTCTAAGGCTTGATCATTAATCCAACTCTTTGTTTACTGCCGGTCAACCAGTCTCAAGCACAACCTATCAAGCACAGCCCTATCTGCACAATGTGACCGAACGTTTGTTAGAAATCTTTGATGTGAGGATGTGCATAACCTTAGAATTATCTTGAACGCATGAAAAAGGTCAAATGTATTTGGCTAGTTGCCATAACTTAAAGCTGAATGCCTTAAAATATCTCTAACAATCAGTTGGCCTAGAACCAAAATAACCATCCAGCCAACCATTCGAGCCAGGATAGATTGCCCAACCAACTGTCAACATAAACTTCCTTCCAAATCGACCGTCCCTCACAAATATCTTTTATATCTTCTTTGGATACTTTTCACAGGGTGTTCCACTCTCTTTTTCTTCGACCTAGTTTAGTGAGCCAATTTTTCCACTTTAACTATGTGGATAGCAAACCGATCTTCCTTCCAGTGTAAAGCAGTCCAGTTCCAGAGTTCTCTTCTGCGCTCCTTAGAAAATAGTCCAGAGTCTCATCATTCCAATGTTACCAGTATTTTACACAGCTCAGCATTGCCCATGTTACTCTCAACTGTATGGGGGAGTGTGCTACTTTTACCATACTCTAAGGCAGCCAGACTCTTCTACAGAAGGTTCTTCAATCTTTATTGTTTGTTATTGTCTTAACTCCTTCCAGTGTCTTCGCTGCATTTCCTTGTTCCAGTGAGCTTCATTCATTTCTTGCTCCAGAGTACTTCACTAACTTCTCGTTCCAGAATGCTCTATACAGCTCCTTCCTCCAGGGTACTCTATTCCCCACTATAGCACCCCAGAGCTTCCCTACTTCAGTGTATGTTCCAGAGGCTCTTTAGGCATTTCACTCCGATCGAGTGCTGTTTGATGGGTGACATCCGCTATTCCATCGATATCCGCGCTCGATGAGGGCGGATGGAAATCGTCTAGTGTGTTGATAACCGTTCTGGACACCCTCACTCACTCATTCACTCACTCCTCATCTCTCACTTGTAAGTCCACTTGTGGAGGCAATGCTGTTGCGAATGATATTTTAATGCTCATCTGAAGCACCCAAGGAGGAAGTGTTGCAGTTATTGCGGCAAACACTATAAGAGCAGAGAGTGAACTGTGCATTAGGAAATCTCGAATTATTGTATACACTCTCAGAACAGTGAAAATCGCCATATTAGGTTTGGCCTCAAGTAACCCCAGAATGTGCTACTTGAAAGTGCTACAGTGTCCCTGGAGCAGCGCTAAAGATTAATGTCGACGGTTGTACCCAGAACTGTTAGACTGATTCTTGAGTTTTTCTCCCCCTCTGTGAATGTACTGCGTGTGGTTGCGTGTGCATGCTCGTGTTTCAGATCGGGCAGACAGTCTCTTGTGAGTTATACAAAGGAACTTCAAAGGAATGCATAGGAATTCAAACAACTACAAACCACTGGGTCCTTTGGAGGCTGTTTGTGATAGTGGAAGATACCAGAAACCCTCAGAATAGTGCAGTAAATGTTTGAAAGCATACAAATAACTCAAAGAGAATAATCTGCTAATTGTCATTTTGACCATGGGGGTACAAGTTACACAATGCAACACAATTTTTGTTCCTGGGTAGTAGATGATATTGCCTAATTACTTATGCCCAAAAAGTAGAAAAAAGGCTATCATTCCCCGCAAACTTTGCTTTTGTGACTAGGACAGTGATATCTTGAAATTCACCTATTTCCAGAAGGAGAACAGGAAAATTTGCACATATTTATTCAAAGAAAGTCAGAAAAACAACAATATATGAATCAAAATTAACATGTATTTATACGAATGTTAAACAAAAGTGATCACAAAAGATTTAGAAGTATGTTTTTCGAGATTTACGTTTGTACTGTAAATCACTTTCACGAATCAGACCCTAATATAATCTCCCGTCATGTTCTCGTTATATGTTCAAAGTCTATTATATCCTGGTGGAAGCGTTCGCCTTGCTCCTCCGAATACGCTTCCATGTTTTCCTTGGATTTATCAAGATGAGCATCAAGGATATGGACTATGAGGGACATCCTGAAGCCCATTTTGCCGTAGTTTTTTACCATAGTCTCAATCAGCTGCACATAGTTTTCGGCCTTGTGATTGCCTAGGAAGCCCCGAAGCACTACGGCATAGCTGTACCAAGTTGCTTTCTCCTTCCTAGTGAGGTTCTTGGGGAATTCCTTGCATTCCAGGATCTTCTTTATCTGTGGTCCAACGAAGATACCGGCTTTAACCTTTGCCTTAGACAGCTTAGGGAAGAAGTCTTGAAAGTTCTTGAAGTCTGCAGACTCCTTATCTAGAGCTGTGACACATTGTTTCATAAGGCTTTATTTTATGTGCAGCCATCAACACCTTCCGGCAGTCCACCAGTGGCTCCCACTTGACGTTGTTCATCCCCACAGAGAATTCGGTCCGCTGTGGCCAGTCTCGCCTGTGGTAGTGCGCTGTGGTGTCCCTGCTGTGCCAAAGACAAAGAGAGTAGGGAAACTTGGTAAAACCGCCTTGGAAACCTACTAAGAATACCACCATTTCGAAGTCTCCGATGACCTCCCAGCTGTATTCATCATACTTCCAGGTGTCTAGCAAGGTCTTGACACTGTTGTGTTCTCTGAGGTGCAACGAGTGGGCCAGGGGAAGAAAGTACTTGTTCCTGATATGGAACAACACTGCTTTGAGGCTCCTGGATGAACTGTCAATAAAACGGCGCCACTCGTTTGGGTTCTGATTGTCTCAAACAGACTGGGTACATTGTGGCAGAATCTTGACAGGTGAAGAAACTGGTTAAACCTAGGTGACGCTTCCTCTAATCTGCGCTTTGCACACTCATCCAGCAAGTTTCACTGCTTGAGCCAAGACGTCAAAAGCTCGGATTGGACTTTGTGAGACTAAGATCTCTGCTCAAGGCATTAAGGTCTTTTGTAATCTGGATCTACAATGTCTTCCTCCCCCTCTGACTACTATCTATACTATTGGAAACCTCTAGAAAGTTCTAAATTAGCTACTTAGAATTGAATCTATATACTATGTTTTGAAAAATTAGGTATATATCAAAATATCACTGTCCAGATTACAAAAGCAAAGTCTCAAGGGAATGATAGCCATTTTCTATATTCTTTTTGACATAATCAATTAGAAAATAACGCTTATTACCCAGGAACAGAAAAAGAAAAATGTAAAAATTTGTTACACAGTGCAATGAAAGGCGTGGACTTGAAGCGAAGTATTTATCAAGTTTATTCTTAAAGTCTTTATAGCACTGCTTTCAACCAATTTACTTGGCAAATCGTTCCATACATTAACAAATCTGTTGAAGAAAAAGTGCATACCCTCATTCGAGGAAAATCGTTTGTTCACGAGTTTGTATTCATTACTACGAGTAAAATCAGACGAATAAAGTCTTAGGTAACATGAGAGGTCAACATTATCAAAGCCTTTAAAATTTTTTTAGTATTTGTATTAGAACACCTCTTAACCTTCTTTTTTTCTCAGCTAGATAGATTCAAGTCATTTAATCTCGCCTCTTAGGGTCTGTTTCTTAGGTCGATAACTATCATGGTTGCTCGACGATGTACACTCTATTCTATCTATGTCGTTCTTACAGGCAGGGTGGCAAAAGGTGAACACAACATTCAAGATGTGGACAAACATTTGAATGGTAAAGAGTAAAGATGATTTCCCTGGACTCTGAAACTTCTTCCTATGAAACCAAGAATCTAGTTCGCTCTTTTCAGTGCTTCTGTGCACTGTTTACTTGGTTGTAGGCTATCAGAGATTATTTCACCCAAGTCTTTTTCCTCATTTACCTTTTGCAGTTCAACAGAATTCATACTTTGGCTTGCCTTTTCGTTTTTACTACCAATATGTAGAACTTTGCGCTCATCGACGTTAAAACTCATTTCCCACTTATGATCACAGCCCATCAGTATGTCTATCTCAATTTGAAACTGTAGACGTTCAAGTTCATTTGTAAATATATTTCTCATTTTTGTATCATCAGCGAATTTTGATATCTTGCAATGCAGCCCATTATGAATATCATTAATATACATGAGAAAGAACCGGTCCCAAGACTGACCCTTGTGGCACTCCACTAGTTCTGAGGCTTGACCACTAATCACTAATCTGTGTTTACGGCCAATTAACCAATTTCCTATCCGCTGAATTACAACCCTATCAGTGCCATGTGCCTTAATTTTTGCTAGTAATCTTTGATGCAGAATCATATCGGATGTTTTTGAAAGTCCAGTCAACTGTTTCACTCTCGTCCTACATATTGATGACATCATGAATGACATAAATGAATCAAGATTTGTCAGACATGAGCAATTTCGTAGAAAACCATGATGGGAATCGTTTAGTAAGAGTTGGTCCGCTGAGTGGTTTACAATTCTATCTCGAATGATGGTTTAACATAAGTTTTCCAAGTACAGGCACTAAGCTAATAAGACGATAATTTCCGGGGAATGACTTATTACCTTTTTTGGATATCGGTGTTACGTCGGCAAACTTCATTCATCTGGAACTTTTCCTGTAGCAAATGACTTAGTGAAAATGACAGTCAAGGGCTTAACTGTCTCATTTTTCGTCTGTTTCATTGTTCTCAGATAAAACGTACCAGGAATTGCAGTTTTATCTATTTCATTCTGTGGACAACTGAATGTATGTCCTCAGCTTTTATATCAGTTTGTTGAAGAACGCTTCTCTCTCTTATCAGTAAAATTGGATCTGTGACTTGGGTTGTGTCTTTAATCGTAAATACAGCAGTAAGAAAGTCATCTAATCTTTTTACCATGGCTTCGTTGTTTTGAACCAAGTCACCGTTTCTCGTGATTAATGAACCCATTGACTGAGAGATGATTCTTGCTTCTAACATAACTGTAAAAATCCTCAGAGTTCCTTTCGCTTACTTTCTTTACGCTAATTTCCATACCTTACTCTGTCATGTTGGTTTTCGTATTCTCTGATTTTCTTATGAGCTTCTACTTAGACAACGAGCACGTTTTATTTCACACTTCCACAAGCTTAGTTTTGTTTGAGAAAAAGATCGTCTGCTACGCACTGGTGCATATGTTCCTCTGTTGCTTTGAGGGTTTTCATGACAATATTATTCGTGGTTTTCCTGTCCAGAACATTGTGAAAATCATGAAAACTTGCTCATTTAAAATCGGGAATTTTTTAGCAACACATTTTGATCAACATTACATGGATTGTTGAAAGCGATCTTAAAAGCAAGTTGTCTGCGATCATTTGTACCAAACTTTTCTCCAACTTCAACATGATTAACGAGATCCTCATCTGTAGTCAGAGCTAAATTCAGTACATCATCGTCGCGAGAAGGTTTCTCGACTAATTGGATTAGGTCATTATCAAGCAAACTTAGCTAGAGTTCACGTCCGGAGTTACGAGCGAGGGATTCTCCACATTCAGATAGCGGGATGTTAAGATCTAGTACTATGATAGCATCTTGTTCATTATATATTTCAGTTAACTGATCACTAATCTTTCGTCTACCTCTGGTGTCTGTTTGGGGTAATATAAACAAGTCCTACTGTTATCATTTACGTACTTTATATTCAATTTCTGCAAAAAAGAAGTCGACATTACCAACGGCTACAACAGATTTTACAACGAGATTTGAATAAGCTTTAACAGATAGCAGGACACCACCGCCTACGTCGTTTTCTTCATCTTTATTACAAATAGTGTAACCTGGAACTGCGTGTTCGGCGAAAATAAGTCCCTCTTCTGATGACTAACCAAGAATCGGAAATGCCAATCATATATGTTCCTTCTGATGCTGTCACTAACTCTGAGACTTTATTTCGTATACTCCGAGCGTTAACAAAATATTCTAAGACAAAGCTAGAACTATTTGGAAAGGCTCTTACGGAGGGGGATAGGTCCGCTTCACACAGACTGAGTATTTTTTCAAAACGCATGTGTACACTCACTAAGGTGCCTACCAAAACACGCAGCTCCCATTTTTCTTTTATGTCAGCTGAAACGGCACGAGCAGCTAAGGCCCTAATCATGACCATCCCATTAGAGCCAAATATAGAGGATGCATGGATCAGGGGGTTGCTTTGAAGAATGTGTGCGAGAAATACTCAGAAAAGCAGAAGAATTTGTATGTGGCATTTATGGGTCTGGAGAAGGCATATGATAGGGTTGATAGAAATGCTTTGTGGAAGATCTTAAGAGCATATGGTGTGGGAGGTAAGCTGCTAGAAGCAGGGAAAAGTTTTTATCAAGTATGTAAGGCATGTGCAGGAGTAGGAAGACAGGAGAGTTAATGATTTCCATTGAAGGTCGTTCAGATTCAGGGGTGCCTATGATGTCTCCATGGTTGTTTAATTCATTTAAGGATGGGGTGGTTAGGGAGGTAAATGCAAGAGTGTTGGAGAGAGGAGCGAATATGCATGTAATCTGTAGGGGATGAGAGGGCCTGGGAAATGAGTCAGTTTTTGTTCGCAGATGATATAGCACTGGCGGCTGATTCGAATGAGAAACTGCAGAAGTTGGTGACTGAGTTTGTAAAAGTGTGTGAAAGGAGAAAGTTGAGAGTAAATGTGAATAAGAGCAAGTTTATTAGTTTCTGTAGGGTTGAGGGACAAGTTGATTGGAATGTAAGTCTGAACTGAGAAAAACTGGAAGAAATGAAATGTTTTAGATATCTGGGAGTGGACTTAGCAGCGAATGGAACCATGGAAGCAGAATAGAGTCACATGATGGAGGAGGGGCGAAGGTACTGGAACTGATGAAGAATGTGTGGAAGGAGAGAACGTTATCTCGGAGAACAAAAATGGGTAGGTTTGAAGGAATAGTAGCGCCAACATTGTTATATGGTTGCGAGACATGGGCTATGGATAGAGTTTTACGGAGGGTGGATGTGTTGGAAATTAAATGTTTGAGGACAATATGTTATGTAAAGTGGTTTGATCGAGTAAGTCATGAAAGGTTAAGAGAGATGCACGGAAATAATAAGACTGTGGTTGAGAGAGCAGAAGAGGGTGTGTTGAAATGATTTGGACATATGGAGAGAATGAGTGAGGAAAAGTTGACGAAGAGGAT
This sequence comes from Panulirus homarus, assembly GCA_032361405.1. NCBI lineage: Eukaryota > Metazoa > Arthropoda > Malacostraca > Decapoda > Palinuridae > Panulirus > Panulirus homarus. Next base: position 10,991 of record JAUUEF010504339.1, read on the forward strand.
ATATGTCAGAGGTGGAGGGAACAAGGATAAGTGGGAGACCAAATTGGAGGTGGAAGAATGGAATGAAAAAGATTTGGAGCGATCGGGCCTTTATATACAGAAGGGTGAGAGATGTGCAAGGAACAGACTGAATTAGAACGATGTGGTATA
>JAUUEF010504450.1:0-11139 GCA_032361405.1 Panulirus homarus
GTACCGTATACCATGCTATACCTGGAGTAGGGTACCGTATACCATGCTATACCTGGAGTAGGGTACCGTATACCATGTTATACCTGGAGTAGGGTACCGTATACCATGTTATACCTGGAGTAGGGTACCGTATACCATGTTATACCTGGAGTAAGGTACCGTATACCATGTTATACCTGGAGTAAGGTACCGTATACTATGCAGTCTGAAAAGGAGAAAATGTCAGATCGATACCTTAACTGTTATTATTTAACCTTTATTCTCTTGATAGTAATGATATGTTTGTATCTGTTAATTTTCTAAGCTTTGTTACTTAAGAACAAGTTTGAGATCTAGAGACCGTAAATATATGAGATGAAGTTGTAGATAATTTGTTGATGAGTCGGACTAGTAACACAAAGTCAACTGTGAATTTTCGAATTTTGAGATTTTGCAAACGTGAAGAAATATAGATATTCACTGAACAATACACACTCATTATCAGTGTAGGTAAGGGCAGGCAATGAATATTTCTTCTTAAGTAACCGGTTTGCTGATGGTTACTCAAAGGTGTGGCTGCAACATAAGAATCCCATATCATTATGAAGATGAAGCTTATTCGTATAAGCCTTAGCTCATGCGCCTTATGTAACAACTAGATAGCCAGAATTCAGACTTCATTGCACAAATGTAGAACAAACTCTGCCAGAAAAATGTTAGATTAGGTAGTAAGCTGTTGACAACATTCCCCCAGTGTGGTACTACCGTCCTGACTGAGCAGCGTTAAAGCAGTGCCTGGAACCATCTTACACTCTTCATGTCAGGATTGTTGGTCTTACTTTCCGTCTTATCACTTCGGGACTACCGGGCTAGTCTTGCCATCTTCTCCTTACAAGCACCATACACCTACTCAGACCTGACTTGTTTTCTTCACATTAGTCACCTTACCACCTTCTGTCTGCACAACTGTTTTTGGAATATGATAATGATCGAGTCCAAATGGTTCATGGCCCGTGGTCTACGGCATCATGGAATGCTAAATCTCCGGGTTTTTGCCTGACTCTACTGCCATAAGAGGGAGGGCTCTGGCAGTAGTAGTACCGACCCCTTCCACGACCAATCCTTCCCTGAGAGATCATCCTCTTTTTCTTTTCACTAGTCTAACATTCTTGATCTCTCTAGTAACCTCTCTTCTGCTGAACGCCATCTGTCTAGTATTTCTGATATCATACTTTTCTCTGTCACATAGTTGTCTAATGATGTTCTCACTCGTCCCTCTCTCATATCCAACTATAATCTCCACTCGCTATTCCAGTTCAAAGGTGGAGTTTGTGTTTATTCCAAAAGCAACACATCTGTTACGCGCCTCGAAGACCTTGTGTCACCAAAGTTTGATGTTATATGGCTGTGGATGAATTCCTCCCATACGGATGATGGAGATCAATGACTGAAGCCCTCGATTTCTCCGTTCACAAACATCTAGAACAAATTACCTCCTACCCCACCCATATTCCTGACCACTGAAACCACTCTCATAATATTCTGAATTTGTTTTTCACTTCTGATCCATCCAGCTTTAACTACACAATCTCGCCCATTTTGTTCATCTGATCACACTCTGTTAAATGTATCTATTCTAAAGGCATTTCCCAATCTCATCCCCCCTTCTACAGCAGCTCCATCTAAACATAAATAAAAGAACCTCGGCAAAGCTAACTGGAATAGCTTCAGAAAATTCTTTTCTGGCTTTCCTTGGGTAAATTACTGTCTCTTATGGGTGATGCTTCTATTTCCGCCAAACGCATAACAGAGGTTATTGTTGCGGGAATAGAATACTTTATTCCGTATTCTTCCAAGACGACCACTTCTTCCAGTCCATGGTTCAAAGGTTTCTGTTCTAAGGATATTCAGGAAAGAGATCAGGCATATCAGGCTTGGAAAAACTCTCCTTCCTCTGACCCATTCAGCATCTGTCACAACCCTTAATCATTGCAAGAACGTTATCTGTAAGGCAAAGTTTTCTTTTATTCAAAAGAAGTGCGATAAAATCTTCCTGTCCTGTACTGATAGCTTTTTCGTGTCTCTAATTAAGGGTATCGATGACAATTTCTGTAGCTCTACCATTCCATCACTTTTCCGTTCTGACAATACTATAGCTGTCTCTCTCATAGACAAAGCAAATCTCATTGGTTACCGTATTACTTCTAACTTCACCTTGGATGACTAACATTCCTTCATCCCCCCGGTTGTCCTCTTAGTCATCCTATGCCACTCCCTGTAATCTCTTTTCGGACCGTCCAAAAGTGCTTCTCTTTCTCTGGGCACAAACATTGCTTATGATCCCGATGGCATCCATTTGTGTACTGAAAGTGTTCCTCTGAACTTGCACCGGAGCTTGTTCGTCTGTTTAGTTTCTGTTCAAAAACCAGTACTTTTGCTTCTTCTTGGGTGACAGTTCTAATTCCTCTAACTATAGTCCACTTGCTTTGACATCTACCATTTCCAAATTCTTTGAATCTCTCTTTAACTCTCATATCCTTAGACATCTTGAATCTCATAGTCTTCTTTCTGATCATCAAGACGGCCTCCGTAATGCGAGATCCTCTGGTGATATTCTCTACTACCTTACTAATGTCTGGTCATCTTTCCTGAAATATTTTGAGGAATCCTGTGTAATTGCCCTTGATATGTCCAAAGCTTTTGACTGGATGCGGCACCAGGGTCATTTTCTAAGCTTCTTTCTTTTGGCTTCTCTCGCTCACTTTGACCCCTCATATCTAGCTTCTTCTCTGGCAGATCTATCTCAAGGTTGTTGATAGCTCGTCCTCTCTTCCTTTCTCAATCAAAAGCGGTGTCCCTCAAGATTCTGTCCTGTCCCCTGCACTTCTCCTTCTTTTTATCAACGATTCTCTTTTTCCGCAAATAACCAAAGGCACTCATATGCTGACGATTCACCAATGTATTCCTACACATTCTTCAGTTCTACTCCTTCTTCTGACACTCGATCTACATCTTGTCTCGACACAACATTCTCAATAAACTCAGACTTAGACAAGATATCTCAGTAGAGTAGACGGAATCTAGTTATATTCAATGCCTCCAATACATAATTCCTATCCATCTCTTCATCGAAATCTCTTCACAACTTTCCTCCACTCTTTGATGGTTCTGTAATCTCACCTCTTAACTTAATGAACATAATTGGTATAACAGTAACATTCTCTGTCTTGGAAAACTTGCGTTACGGAAGTAACTAAATTAGGAGTCCTCTTATTGTGTTATAATTTTTTTTTCTCTGAACAGTTGTCCTGTTTATACAAAAGACTAAACCGTCCTTGCATGGCGTACCGCTCTTATATCTGGGGTGCTTCTAGCTTTGCATTCCGACTTGACAGGGTTGAGTCGAGAGCGTTCTTCCTTATAAACTGTCCCAGGTTAACTTCCAAACCTGACCCGCTCGCCCTACGCCGCAATTTTGGTTCATTTTGTTTTTTGCTCCTGAGAGCTGGCTGTTAGTGTGCCTCATCACCAACTAGACCAAACAATACGCGACAAGCTGCTGCATCACATGATGACTGTATTACCACTGGCAACCCTCGGGTGGGCCGTTTTGATAACTGTTATATCCCATACACCTCGAGGCTTTGGAACTCTCTATCCACTTATGGCTTTCCCAGTAATCATGACCTGGCACATTTTACAAGACAGGTTTTCTACTTCCTCAAAAATTCGTAAATATTTTCCCTCGTTTCGTCATCTTCCTTTTCATAATCTTTTCTATATTTCAGTTAAAGTTCGGCCTTGATGTGGATTTCTTTTCCCGTGACTGGAGCCTCCGACGTAAAAAAAAGAAAGAGCCACTACTTCGTAACAATTATGCCTTTATAATACAAAGAACTCATAAAAACATTAAAACACTTTTGTAGCTTCATAAAGGATGATGAGAGATCGCTTTTTTGTTAATTAAATAATGGATATTTGACTTTAGCTTACAGCAAATCTGCGTCTCAGTTATGAGCTACCATTTGAGTTAAAGAGCTTTCTTTATGGATACATGATATTAGCTGAGTTCTCATATTTAGGGATTTTCTTTAAAAAGAGGGTAAAGCCAAGTTCAACCAGCTCAGGGAGTCTTCTTAAAATGCTAACATATCAGACGTGTCCAGGCACTTTGTTCGTGAGTGTAGCAACTGTCTGGTGTGTCACCTGCACTGCACCACCGGGCTGTATGCCCTCCGTCTGGACTCTGTACTTCAAAACCTCACCAGACTATATACGTATCTACCGTCAGGCATGACTAACCCACAACACTACTAAGTTGTGTACCTGCCGTCTGGCGTCTCTGCTCCACAACATTAGTGGGTTGTATATCTTACATCTTTTGTGTCTACCCAGCAAAACCAATATGGTGGGTACGTGTCTCTTGTTATACTCACAACACCGACAGGTTGTATACCTTCTGTCTCCTCTCTCTACTCTGTAACATTAAATGGTTGTATACCTGCTGCCCGCTGTAGCTTCTATATAATACCAACAAGCTGTGTACCTGCCTTGTGTCTTCGTTATAGTGCTTCCCAGAATTTGTTTAGTCTTTACCCTTTTCCACATTGCTCTCCACATAACGATTCCATTCAGTTTTTGTTGGGGGGCAACAATCATTAATTACGATGAATATATGACAATAGAGGCAGAAGGGCTAGATATGTTGTAGACTATTTTCACTACTACCTCTAGCGATCCACTGCAGTAGATGAACAAAAATTGACATCTCCTCCAACCCCTTAGACACATCTCATGATCGTCTGTAAGGCCAACCTCACGACCTCCCAATCACTGATCTACCCAAACACCAGCAGTCAGTTACATGACATTCCGTGGTCTACTCCATGACCACCTTAGTTTGTGTGATTCACCAGCGATTTTAAGGGTCATCATAATAAGCTTTGATATACTGCAGAACATCAGCCTCGACGAAATCAAATTCTGATGATATATGAAAGAATTTAAATAGAACATTCCACCAGCACAAACATGAAAGCCACGTAACATAAACATAACTGGCAAAATGTAAAAATACGACTGGACTGCCAGAAGAAATGAAATCATTTCTTTAATCCTGAAAGGAAAATCTTTTTGAGTGAGACAACATAAATCACGTTATCATGACCGGAGGTTTCTCAGAAGAGTTCTCTTTCATGCCGTCAAAGCCAAAATGTTATTACTATCTCATAAGCCTTGAAAAGTGCTTCGCTTTTACCTTTGCGAAAAACACATCAACTTCTATATAGCAGAAAACAGTATCTTAGTGCCAGTATTTCTACATGCAAATATTGATAATGGTATTGGGTGCTTCTCTGTCTGAAGCTTCGCATAACTGTAGAGGTTTTAAAGTTAGAGCTAATATAGTTGTTGTATACGCCACTCTTACGTGTCTGATGGCTTATTTAAAAACCCTAGAGAATTTCCCTGTTTTATTACATAAGATAAACTTTCTATGTGACACGCCTCACCTTAAGAATAGCTGTAAAGCTGACTTCTTATACCGGCTTCAGGGTCACTCTCAATTCGTGCCCAGTATGTGTTTTGCGTACATTGAAATGATCACCCACAAGTCATCATGAAAGGTGCCAGAGCCACTCAAACATGGCACAATGCTTCATACAAACAAGAACCACCAACAGGGTCGGCCATAATACATTCCTCTGTCCTCACCTTCCGAGAGCATAAAATCAGTACTGTGCTTAGTACTTCAAACGGAACTGGGAATAACAAGAGGAAATCCTAAGCTACTATTAAGAACATAGGAAAAAAATATGATATACAACAACATTAGTCAACAACAACAACAACAACAACAAAATACACAATTGAATGACAGGACGATTAGCGATGGTCACTTGCAGACATGTTAATGCAAACATCATGATGGTAACACGGAGTACCTATTATAACACACGTTAGATTACAAAAGGTAAAAGTATGTAACTGTGAACTAATGGCGTCCAGTAATACTAGTCTTAATGACAGAAAGTGAATGATAAAGTGAAATATACGTAACTGTGAAATGATAAATGCACAATCCAAGAAAATATTGAAAGTATAAATGGTTGATATCCTCTCGTGTATTACGGTGAAGGAGTTGTACTCTTGTGTTGGCTTGTCTCTAAACCTTGTATATATGTATACCTAACTCTGCAGAGCAATTCCCCGGTGAGACTTATAAGGCAAAAGGATACTGTTCATAAAGTACACTTTTGAAACAAATATAAGCCGCAAGTTAGCGTTAATATTTATTAAATTACCAAACAAGATCTTGCGGACCAAATGTATTAGTCGAACAACAGCTAGTGCAGTGTAAGAGACACATTAAGATGGAAGCACTGAAGCATGAATCGAACAGTGGTAAGCAAAAGTACATAAGAACATAAGAAATGAGGATCCTGCAAGAGTCCTATTGGCTAATGTTAGGCGGGTCCTGAGTCTGTCTTCCATTCAACCGACCGCCTGAACACATAAACACATCCAACCTTCGTTTAGAATTACCTAAAGACTTAGCTTCCACTACTGGACTTGGCAACTTGTTTCATAAGTCTAATATCTTATTCCTGAACCAATATTTACGCACATTCGACGTGACCTTTTTTTTTTCTAATTCAAAACCATTATTTCTTCTATCCGGTAGCTCCATTCTTAGAACTTATTCATGTTACCTTTATTAATGCCCTTCACCCATCTAAAAGCTTTCATCATATTCCCTCTAGCCCTCCTCCTCTTTAGTGAGTGTAAATTCAGTCTTTTTAACACTTCTTCATAAGTGAGGTTTCTAAGTCCAGGGATTTTTTTTTGTCTTTGTACTCTCTCTAAACAATCTATATCAATTGCATATCATGTAGCCCAAATCCGTACCGCATAATCCAAATGCGGTCTCACCAACGCAAGACAAAGTTGAAATAATACTATAGGAGTTTTATTGCTGACAGTCCTATTAATGAACCTTAACATCCGATTACCCTATTACACACTTTACTACATTGTTGCCGCGGCTTAAGATCCTTACTTAGAACCCTTCTGTTTTAACAATTGTTATATTGTCCACTTTGTAATCAGTGTTCCTGGCTTAACCCACACTAAGTGTTGTGCATTTATCTATGTTGAATTCTATTTCCCATGAACCAGCCCCTTCTGATAAGCAATTTAAGTCCCTCTGGAAATTCACTGAATTTTTTTCTGAGTCAATTACGGCCCCTATTTTTGTATCATCGGCAAATATACTTAAGTCACTGGTTATTCCCAAAGCCATATCGTTACTATTTATAAAAAACAAGAGAAGTCCCAAGATTGACCCCTGAGGGACACCACTGACTACATTGTCCCAGTCCGATGACTCCAGTAAAGCATTCCTTCTGTTTTCTGTCACTGAGCCACGCCCTAATCCAATTGAATACACAACCCCCCGATGCCGTGTGCCGCTATTTTTCTAAGCAAATGATTATGAGGTACTCTGTCAAAAGCCTTACTTAAGTCTAAGTATACAATATCATAACTCTTACCGTGATCAACACTTTTAAATACTTTCTTAAAGAGAGATAGAAGGTTACTTTGACATGACTTCCCTTTTGTAAACCCATGTTGAGAATCCCTAATTTCCAAATATAAAAGGAAAAATATAATTGAAGACAAAAATGAAAAGCAAAAAAGATTATGTTGACCATGGTTTGGTTACGGTGAACACTGCTTGTTACAAAAATAATGTTAAGAAAAGAAGTGTGAATGATGGAACATATCAGATAACATTTTAAAAGACAGGTTTTTCACTTCCTCCGAAACTCGTAAATGCTTTTCCTTGTCTCCCTTTTTTCCTATTCAGTAACCTCTCTCCATTTCAAATAAGGTCCGACCCTGATGTGGACTTTTGTACATGACCGGAGCCTCCAATGTAAAAGGAAAAAAAAAGACAATCTAGTACATGAGTCAAAGAAGAATGCTAATGGGAACTAGTTGAGCGTCCAGAGCATGTACACGTATTTAACTTAAGGATAGCTAATAATGCAAAACTGACTAAGAAGTGATATAAGCAATTGTATGTGGACCCCAATGGCAATAGGATCAATGCATCACAGACACTACGCAAATTACGTAAAGTGCAAGAAAATGCAACTGCAGGAGAATGTAACATCGAAAACAGTAATATCAAATTAGGACATGACGATTGTTTACATTATTTGTAGTCTTTTCATGGCAACAATAAAGAAACTGTGATAGAAGTCAGAGTTACGTAAATACAGCGTTACAATTCGTACCAAACCGGGAGTAAATATAATCTAGAATAAAGGCATTTATAGATAAGACCCATACGTAAAATCAACATTATATGTAAAAGTATTCGTGTAAAGCTAACAGATATACTTAAGAAGAGTATATCATATAACTTGAGATACAAAATAATCTATGTACATCAGAAAAACAAATGTAAACATAACGTGGATCAATGTTTGTGGATTGTTTATAATTTGTGTATAATTTGCTTCACCAGACAACTGTCCTCCTACAGAGGGTTCACCTGTGTCCCTGAATAAGAGACGAAGGTTCCTTTCAAACAACAAGCTTCAAACACCAATGAAAGACACAGGGAAAATTTGGAGCGTGAAATCATGGCTGAAAATGAGAATTACGTTACACTAAACTGAAAATGTCTAAGACTTCTTGCAACACGTAATACATACTCTGGAATGTAACTTTTAGGATCAAAACTGATGGGGTCCAGTGCGGGGAGGATTAGAATAGGGTGGCGAACCCAGAACAGATGGAGAACCGTCATAGTACAAACACGCATATCGATAGTAAAAAGAAAATTGAAAAAGGCAAACTAAGTCCAGAAATCAATTCCAAGGAAAATAAATTTAATGTACACAAAAGTCCGGAGCATCATAACGAAACTCGATGAACTTATATCCTATGCAGTTCCTGAGAAACCGAACATAATTGCAATCTCAGAAACTTGAGCACATTTTGAGAATAAACATTCAATCGCCGAGTTAACAAAGATCGCTTATACAGGTTAGGTGGTGAAGTTTTGATCTACCTTGATAACAATCTAAGTGCTATTAAGATAAGTAAAGTGGATACACACACTTACGACTCTCTTTATGTTGACATTATCGACAAGTTCAAAAGTAAACTAAGTCTCGGCGTTATTTTCAGACCTCCTAAGCAAAAAAAGACGACGATTAGATATACAATGAAATCAAAACTATAATAAACAGTAAAGAGGTTGTAATAGTAGGAGACTTAAACAGTCCAAACATGAACTGGAACACGTTAACAAGTGACAGAGAGGAAACGAGACTAACGGAACTGATTAAAGACGTTTTTCTAGAACAGTTAATCAAAAAACCAACTAGAGGTAAAATCATTCTTGATCTTGTATTCACAAGTAACAGGAACTTAATCAACTCAACATTAGACACCAATTGGACAAAACTTTTTGACATTCACGCAGTAGAGGAAATGTGGAATAAATCTAAAAAAAAAAAAAAAAAAGAAAATGAAAGCTACTCGAGACTGAAAATAAAAATATTCTACGAATTACGAAGAGAACTTGCAGAATTTCAAAACCATCATGGATGAATAGGAGAATAGATGGAATATCTTGACAAAAAAGAAAACATATAAGAAATTCAAATCGATGGGAAACGTGAAAATCTCCAGGAATTAAGCAAAATCCAAAGAGTGTGTAGGAAGGTCATAAGACTGAGTGAAAGCGACGAAGAAAAAAGAGTTTCCTTGAGAATTAAGCATAATCCTAAGGAATTCTTCAAATATATAAGATGAAGAAAGACGGTTAAAGGAGGGATTGGACCATTATGAAACGAACATGTTACACTACTACTGACAAGGAAATGGCTACCATATTGAACAATTCTCTGTAATTCCGTATTCACAACTGAAGAAACATCTCGAATACTGCAAACAATGAAAATGTTTCAAGGATCTGATGAAGAAGAGTTGAAGGTTAGAGAAATAAGAGCTCTGAAGCACTTGGATACCTGGACCAATTATATCCTAACAAATCCAACTGCCCTAACAACTTAGCTGATATACCCCATAACAAAAAATGTTCAGCAAATCTCTATCGGATGGTCAGTTGCCAGCTGACTGGAACTAGCAAATGTTACTCCTTTATATAAGAAAGGAGACAGAAATTGTGCCTTGAACTACTGCACAATTAGCCTTACGTCGGTGGTAGGTAAAACGATGGAAAAATTATGAGATAGAATTGTCACGCTTCTAGATCACAAAATTTTATTGGACAACCAACATGGTTTCTGCAGTAAAAGATTCTCCCTGACAAATTTACTGGATTTTTTTAATGTTATTTATCGGAAATGAGACGAAAAAGTACCGTCTGGTTTTGTTTAGATATCCAAAAGGCTTTCGATAAAGTACTTCACGAGACTTTTACTTAAACTCAAAGCACACGGAAATGGTTAAGACTGGCTTACCGGAAGAGAGCAGCGTGTAGTATTAAACGGAGATGACTAAAGTTGGCCAAATGCAACGAGTGTTGTGCCACAGGGGTCGGTCCTAGGCCCAACTTTTTTCATAATATATGTTAATGACCTAGAACTCGGTCTTACTCGTATGTCTAAGATCTCCAAATTTCCTGATGATACTAAACTAGGAGGTAGAGCTGTAAACAGCCGGGACTGCGAAATGATTCAAAGAGATCTTCACTTACTAGCACAGTGGCCAGAAAGAATCTCAGGGTTGCTAGATTGGGCGAAAAGTAGCGGTTGGGCTACCTATGAAGCCTACACGCTACTTAAACCTTTAATCCGTTACTTCCTACTTTTTGGGCTACTTCGTATTACATTTGGGCTAGTTGTGAACATGTTTGGGCTAATTCCGTGAGAATATTTCTTAACTATGATAATGATAATGATAAGAGTAGAAAGAATAATAATAATAATAATGATGATGATAATAATAATGATAATAATGATAATAGTAATATTGATAATGATAATAATCATAATGATAATAATAATAATAATAATGATAATAATAATAATGATAATAATGATTATAATAATAATAATGATATTAATGATAATAATAATAATAATAATAATAATAATAATAATAATAATAATAATGATA
>JAUUEF010504561.1:0-11139 GCA_032361405.1 Panulirus homarus
GGGGAAGAGCAGTGTGGTTTCAGAAGTGGTAGAGGATGTGTGGATCAGGTGTTTGCTTTGATTGAATCCTGAGGAACCCAGCTAATGAGCTGATCCTACTCAGATTTGAGCTCGTTCATACCAATCCACTATTTTTCATCTACCAGTTATGTTCTAATCTACTTTAGTGTCTCTTCCCTCCTGTACTTTAAGATGCAACTTTTGTTCATCCATGTGGGATGCTATCAAAAGCTGTGTTTAAGTCTAGAAAAATAATAACATACCTAGTTCTGTCCATTGTCTAACATTTCTATGGCATTAGAATAGAAAGAAATCTTGTTTATAAGACATAACTGCCTCTTAAAGATCTAACCCCTTTTGTGAAAATTGGGGCAAACATTAGCCAGACTCCACGATTTTACTGTAATGCCAGATTTCAACCACTTCATGAATAATATTGCTGAGAGATGACTTATCTCAAATCTATATTTGTTTAAACTAGCAAATATTGCTTTTGCCCCAGGCAACTCATTAGGCATACTTTTATTGATTACAAACAGCCCTGTTATTTACTATTGACTTATATATTCTTTACACGGTCTATAAAAACTTTGGTTGATAATCTTCCCCAACACAGACTGATGTATTGTGCAGTATTCAGAATATTTATTTCTTCACCCCCATTGGTAAACTAATCTGGATCAAAGAATACCAATTTTGTCTTGTCATTTGTCTTTTTGCAAGGTTTTCACAGCCTCCTCTCACTTGACATGGCTTATTATATATGTCTCCCTCCCTGTCTTCAACCACATTCAGTATTCCTTTCACATACTCCATCTCTTTCTCACGTCTTTGTCTGTCATTGCTTCCTATCTACTGTCCTCATGGTTGTCCCATCTGTTCTGTTTTCCTCATTATTGACCTCATACCAGAACAATTTCTTATTCTCTTTTGAAGGTGATACTGCAGCCCATCTCTCATTTGCCCATCTAATTTTTTCAGCTCCTTTACCTTTCTCTTGTACTCTCAATCATTTGCAATTTTGTGCTGGTACCATCCATACACTTACCTTTTCTCTCACACTATAGATTTAACTTACTCTTTCCACCCTCGCTACTCTTTCTTATACCTCCACATACCACCCTCTGCATGCCAGTCAATTCTTTCCTAAATACCTCCACTTCTCTAAACTCATTTCCTCTCATGCAATGCCATTCTTCCCTCAATCTCCCTTTGCATCTGTAAAGAGGCCTATTTTCTAAGCTCACTCACTGCACCACTTTTTCACTCATAATTTCATTTCCTAAACCCAACACATAGTAACACTTGCCTTCACCAGCAAATGATCTGACATTCCACTTGCTACTCCTATCAACACATTCACATCCAACAACCCTTTCATAGAATGCCTGTTGTTCAGCACATAATCCAGTAATGCTCATTGACTCCCAGCCCCGTTCAGCAACATATTCTTGTGTAATTATCTATTCGTACTGTATGAGGAAGGAGTTTCACATGCATGGGGCCCAAGCTTTTTTTTTTTAACCTTATATTCCTGATCACAATTTTCTTCTCATCCCATAGCTCATAAAATGTTTCTTCCATATCTACTGACACTGGGGACTCAATGTCTCTCTTGGGACACAAGCAAGGCCTATGGTTCTGATGGCACCATCCTGTGTACTGACAGAGAGTTCCTGTGAACTTGCACCAGTGCTTGCTTATTTGTTGTCTCTGTTTAAAAGCCAGTTTTCCTTTTTCTTGGAAGCATGCACTGGTACATCCCATCCCCAAGAAGGGTGACCATTCTAACCACTCAAACTATCATCCTGATGTTCTGACATCTACCATTTCTATAGTCTTTGAATCCCTCCTCAACTCCCATATCCTTAAACATCTTGAATCTCAGAATCTTTTCTCCAATCACCAGCTTGGCTTCCGTAAAGTGAGGTCCACTGGTGATTTCTTTTCCTGTCTTACTATTGTCTGATTATCATCCCAGAAAGATTTTGGGGAATTCTGTGTGGTCAACCTTGACACATCAAAAGCTTTTGATAGGGTGTGGCACTAGGGTCTCATCTCCAGGCTCTCCTCCCTCACTTTCCTCCCTCATATCTAAGCTTCCTCTCTGGCTGACATATCTCCGTGATTGTTGATGGATCAGCCTCCCCTCATCTTCATCAACAGCAGTGTCCCTCAAGGTTCCGTCCTGTCCCCTACACTTTTACTCCTCTTTATCAAAGATTTCCTCTCTTCCACAAATAACCAAATCCACTCATATGCTACTGATTGAACAATGCATTACTGCATTCCTTTACATCCTTTAATTCTGCTCCTTCTTCTCACACTCAATCTACATCTTATCTCAACACATCTTTCTCAATATTTGGACAGATATCTAGTGGGGTAGATGAAATCTGGTTACATTTAATGCCTGTAAGACCCAATTTCTATCCATCCCCCTATCAGAAATTCCTCACAACTTTTCTCTTACCTTTGAAGTTCTGTAATTACATCTCTTGACTCAATGAACATACTTGGTATTACTGTAACATCCACTCTTTCTTGGAAACCCCACATTACAGAAATATTGAAGTCTACCTCCAAGAAACTGGGAGTCCTGTTTAAATGTTGAAATTCTTTTTCCTCTGAATAGTTGCTCCATTTATACAAAGGATTGATCTGTTCTAGTATGGAGTCCTGCTTTCACATCTGGAGTGGTTCCAGCTCTGCATCATTACTTGACAGAGTAGAGTTGGAAGTGGTCTGACTTATAAACTCTCCCAAGCTAACTTCAAAACTTGATCTGCTTGCCCCATGCTGCAATATTGGTTCACTTTACCTCTTCTTTGGGTCTTCCTTTGGTTTTTGTTCTAGAGAGCTGGCTGCTTGTGTGCCCCCGCAACTAGCTGACCACGCAATACTCGGCAAGTTGCTGCATCACAAGATTACTGTGTGGCTGTTGGCAACTCAAGGATGGGTCATTCTTATAACTATTTCTTTCCCTACACCTTGAAGCTTTATAACTTTCTACCCTCTCTTCCCAGTTGTAAGGTTTTTAGTCCAAGTGTATATTTTCTTTTCCTTCAATCTGTTACCATACATACATTATCATGAACCACTCTCTTCTTTCCTCAGGGATACATAAGTACAGTTCCTACACTCTTTCATAACAGTTAATGTGTTTCATCCTTTCAGTTTGCTTGTGAAGTGTTTATAAATTCTCACAAGTTTATCAGTTTCAGTTCATTTAGTTGACCATAAAACATAATGTCATTCAACTTTTTATGTAAACAATGAACATTTTATCATAAGCTTTCTATTTCTTGTAGTGAATGTCCTCATTATTATTCTGTCCATTACCAAACTCATTATCACTTTTTTCAGTTTGCTTTCCAGTTTTGTGATCATTCCAAATCCTTAACTTTGTTTTCATTGTCAGTATCTTCTCCTGTTGTTCATTTGTAAGTGGTAAGTGTTGCATTATCTTTATAACCTAAATCTTTAAGTATTACCTTTCTGAATCCATCAAGTTCTCCTCTGCCCATCTGTATTTATACCTTCTTGAATTTTCTCATTTTCCTCAACTGACTATCATTTTACTATTTATTATCTGCATCGGAGTAAGATGATATAGTCAGAGGACAACTGCATCTGAGTAAGATGATATAGTCAGAGGACAACTGCATCTGAGTAAGATGATATAGTCAGAGGACAAAGAGAAAACTCAATAGGAAATAAGTATACATGGGCAGAAAACTCATTGGAATTCATTAAAGAAATATTTAAACAACAAAGTTATTGGAAGGTAACAATACAACAGTTTCAGCTTACAAGGGAACAATAGGGAAAGAAACTGACACTGGAAAGAAAGTAAAAGATTTGGAATAACAAACCAAGAAATCACACTGAAAGAAAACAGTATTAAAAATCTTACAATTCTCTATTTGCGTGTATCAGATAATATTATAAACAATATTGAAACTAAAACAGGTCCTTTTGGTACTCCTGTAAAATTGTCCCCTTCCTCAGACACAGCTCCATTTGCTTTCTCATAGATTTTTGTAAAAACTTCTTGATCTGTTTTCCTTGCATACACAATATGTTCTATTTAACTGTTTTATCTTAGATGTTTATTGCTTACTCCTTTGAAAACTTTCATTACATGTTATATCACTCCATATTAAGTCTGTTTTGATATTTGCTTAGATCCTTCTCTGTATATTGACGAGTTTCATGTCTGAATTCTCCAGTTTCTACTTTCTCATTGCCATTTCTTTAATTTTTTTTTATGATCATAGTAATACACCTATAAAGCCTTAGAATTCTTAGTAGAAATTTTCATACTCCCTTTCAGTAGAAAATGACTATTTGCAACAGCAATTTCATGAAAAATCAAAATTAGGATTTTGTTATTTTACCTGTTGTGGTTCAAAAATTATTACTTCTCACAACAGGAAATACAAGGTGGTATATTAAAATATTTTCATTTACAAAATGTCTCCAAAGATGTATTCTTTTGAATCCCTCCCAGATCTTGCACACTTGTTGTTTGCTTTAGGAAGGCCCAGGGTTGGAGACATTAAATGCAGCAGAAATCTTCCTATAAGTTTCTTGCCTCACCATGACTTTCTTACATTGTTGTTCAAATCACAAATGATGGGCCAATCAATCATAAGGGAAATGAACAGACTGCACACACTCGCTAAAATTGGGATGCTTCATTTACTTTCCATGATGGACAATAAAAATTTCATGCCTTACCTCTAACAGACCAATGAAGGGCTTACCTACCTTCACCATGCTGTTGAGCTTTCCTCATGCAGGTGTATCAATCGATGGTTATAAATACTTCTTCCAAGCAGTGGTAGTGGCCATGTTTTATTACATCTTAAAGAAGGGAAGTTAGATACTGCTTCTTGTCCTTGTCATAAGCTGGGGTAAAGCTGACTTTTTAATAAGATAATTATTAATCATCTGACATTTCTTATTACAAATTACCTAATCTTTGGCTTAATACTGTATTATGGGTCATGTTTGCCAGATCTATTTACATAAGACAGCTCAGTGCTCAGGAAGATGATCCAGTTCCAAATCCACAAAACTATTGTAAAGCACTGCTGTGGCAGGCAGTCTCATTACACTGTTTCACTTTAGCTTAGGTATATAGAATCATAAATGACATGCTTATAATTGCTTACATTTTATGGTAAGCCATTCTTCAGTAATACAATTAAAATGCTCCTGGCAATAAAAAGGCACAATAAAAAATAACTGAAATTTAGAGATTATGTAGCACAGGTACGTTCATGCTGCAGCCACCTGCCGCAAAGGTCCATCAAGGTACTTGGCAAGAGCTTGGGTCTTAGCCCGAAGCAAACCAAATCCAACATTGTCTTTTGCATAGACACAGAGGAGGAGATTTGCAACTTGTGTCACACACACTTTTCCATCCTGTAAAAAAATATTTTGAAGGTGAAATTTCAATGGTAGGAGGGTCATAATTCTATCTATGTATTGATATCTCTGATACCCATTCCCTCTGGGAACTCCCTGAAGGGGATGGCCATGGCAGAAGAGTCTCCATTAATTGGTGAACTCCAGTGCCACCTCTTAACCTTTATTGCCTCACCCTCAACAGGCCACATGAAGAGGGCAACCCTAGTGTGGTGTTTCCAAAGGCTCCTACCGACTACTACCTGATGAGTCTACCTAATGTTCAAATCCACTACTTCTACATAATGCTCCAGCCTAATGTTCATAATTTCAGAGGCGAAATCTATAGCAATCTTTATCCATTCACATTTGGCATTAATGGAACTGAAAGAAGCATATGACAGGTTTGACAGATGCCTGGTGGAAAGTGTTATGAATAAATGATGAGGTAGGAAAGCTACTAAATGCAGAGGAGTTTTTGATGGAAGAGTAAGGCATATGTGCTTAGAGGAATTGAGGAGGGAAAAGAGGTTCCAGGTGAAAGTGGTCTTCATCAAGGATGTGTGATGTAATTTTTTCATACAAGTTCCCCATTTCCTGCATTACCAAGGTAGTGCCAGACATGTGCTAGGAGAAATAAAGAAAGGCAAGAAGTTCCAGGGGATGCGTGATTCAATTTTTTTTCATAAAAGTCCCCCCATTTCCCCCATTACCAAGGTAAGGTCAGGAGCAAACAGAGAGATGGCCTCATTCGCTCACATCCACTCTTTAGCTATCATGTATAATACAAAATCAAAGGGATGTAACTATCGCAAAAGGCTAAAAGAACTGCAACTATTTAGTCTAGAAGGAAGAAAAAAAAAAAATATAATCTACACAAGGCAATAAATTGAAGGTATACAAAAAATGTGTTAAACCCAAAAGCCTCAAAGGGAAGATATGATTCTTAAGTCTTCAAGAATACCATGGAATATACTGAAAATAAATCGCACAAAAATATGTGACAGCCCTGCTAGGAAGCTAGAATGATTATTCCTTGCACTGCCAGGAGACATAAACATGCATAGAGCAACTGAAAAAAAAATCAAAAGGAAAGATGACATATGGTTAAAATCAGCCCCAGATGAACCAACAACTGACAGTTATGTAATGCAGATGGCAGTTGAGAAAAGAGTAGTCTTGTACATCAATGCAGATGGCAGTTGAGAATACAGTAGTCTTATATATTAAGCAAGGCACGCAGAGAGTGCTTTGTGTGAACTCTGCCCTATTGACTTGATCTCACTGTATGTGGTTAGTTTGTCATTTCTTATTTAATAAAACCTCTGTACACCACATACTCTTCTCATATATTTAATTTCCAACACATTCACTATGTTCTTTACATTTTTGTGTAAAGCCCATGCCATCCATCCATACAGCACTGATGGGACTTGTCAGTGCCTCAGTGCATTCCTTCAGCACACATGGAAAGTTTCATCTGGTCCATGTGCCTTATAGTAGCCAAGTTGTTTTAAAAGTCTGATTATATCTTTTTTGTTATTCTTCATACTTTCCAAGACTTCCCCCTTTCTAATGCTAGTGTAGTATCATTTTCCAATGTGAAAACGATTTTAAATCTGTCACTTAGTTCCTCATATATTTCACTGTCCTCTTTAGCCTGGTATTTTTTTTAAGTAATACAGTATGTGTGCACGATTACGTATTTGTACTCTCTGGAGAAAGTTTTATGACCTGTGAGGCCCCATCTCTTGAACATTCTCTATCATACAACTTTTTAAATTTATGACTATTCTTCATTCACTATGCCTGCAGTCATTTTAATCCATTAATCTGCCATTCTTGTAAATAGAAGTACTTCTTTATAATATTTTCAACAAATTTCTTGCTTAATTTCATACTATGCCCTCTGGTTGTCCTGTCCATATATCCTCTGAAGATTTGTTCAGTCTTTTTCACCAATCTGGAAAAAACTTAAAGGTACTGATCAAGTCACTCCTCATTCTTCACTTCCAAGGTGGAAAAATTTTAAGAATTCTAGCCTTTCTCTACGACTCAGCTCTTAATTCAGGTACTATATTTGTTGCCCTCATCTGGACCTTCTTTATTAGCTCTTTGCATTTCTTCACGTGAAGTGACAACACACTTGAGAAGCATATTCTACTTGTGCCTTGTGTAGCATATGAATTGCTTGCTAAATATTTCCTTATCCATATACTTGAAAGCTACTCTAATATTTGCCAGCAGACAGTTTGTCTCCTTAGCTGTTCTCCTAATGTGGAACTCTGGTGACAGGTTATGGAAAATGTCCTCCTCACATGGAATCCTGAGTCTTATTTTCTGCTAGACAACAATCATAGTAAGGCTTTCCTACATTCTGTCTCTATCTATCTATATCTCTGATGCCTGTTCCAACCGGGACTCCCTCAAAGGGGAGGCCATGGCAATGTAGTCTCCATGACTAGTACACTCCAATCATGCTTTGTAGCATTTAGTATCTCACTCTTAACAGACCAATGGCAGAAGGAACTTTAACAGTGTTTGCAGAGGCTCCTACCTAATGTCCCAAAAGACTACTTCTACCTAATGTTCCTACCTACTACATCCATCTACTGCTCCTATCATTCTGCTAAAAGGCAGGGCTGGCACACATTGCTTACCTAAGTAAAATCTAGAGTTACTATGAATGAACTGTGTGAGTTAAGTGTTGTCAAGTATTACATATGACAAGGAGAGATTGTCCATGGACAGAATGCCAATAGTACATGAAGGTGAAGCAGAAAGAAAAGACTTCTACCTGGGTCAGGAGTGTAGCTTAACAATCACTGAAGTGCTGGCTCACTAAGCAGCTGTCACTACTGGTAATATACCTCCTGGTTGTTGGCTGCCTAACAACCACTACCAACTACTGTCCCATACTCATTAATTTACGACTACTTGAGTTGAATTTCATCAGCCATGTACTAAGCCAACTTTTGAGTCTGTTTAGGTCTCCTTGTTACCTCCACCCATCTGGTTTACTTTGTTCACTCCCACTAAGATAACCTCTCCAGTGAAGGAGTCTCCCTCTTATTCCTGCCTTATAATCCAGCTTCTTATCAGCCTCATACACAGTACAGTGTTGAATACTTTCTGGCAGTCCAAATACAAACAATTACTCAGGTGTCTCTTGTGCTTAAGACAGAGCTCACTTTCTCGAAGAAATCTAACAGGAACCTTATACCATGTTCTCTTATATAAATCAAGAGCTTCCTCTGTAGGCATTTTCATGTATATTTCAACATTGTTCTATATTACATCTTGTTTTCTCCATAGCAACTTGACTATTCTCACTCAAACAGTGTTATTATGGTCATTCTCTGCTTATTGTACCACTACTTTCATACCACATCAATTATACAACTTTCACGAAGCTAAGCACTCCCTTAAAAATGCTATTTCTTACTCTAATCTCATTATTCAAATTTCACCAAGTACTACCTTCACAATGTTATTTCTTATTCTTACCTTCACAATGTTATTTCTTATTCTTATCTCATTAAACAACTTTCACCAAGTCAAGTACTCCTTTAAAAATGCTATTTCTCATTCTAACTTTCTCATTCTTCACTTTGTCCAATTTCAGTTACATACCCACTTCTCAAAATTTCATCTAAAATGAATGAATCCCTGCAGTTATTCTCCTAATGTGGAAAAGCTATTTATTATTCTGATCTCATGAAATAGTTTTCACCAAGTCAAGTACCCCCTTCAAAATTTCAAAATGCTATTTCTCATTCTTCACCTTGTTCAATTTCAATTACATAACCAATCCTCAAAAATTAATCTAAAATTAATGCACCCGTGCAGTTATTCTCCTGATGTGGAGCCCCCAATCTACTTAGACCTTAACATGGTGGTGGGGTTTGAGTGGAGCAGTGATGACATGAGCTATGACAGCAGGAATTTCCCTTCCCTGGTAGGTTTCACCATGCTGCAAAGGTCAAGCTTGAGCTCTCAGACAGAGACATGTAGGCAATTTTCTCTCCTATACTTTTCATTCTTCCCTTCTTGTTCTATTAAAACAGAAATTGGCCATTTGTCTGAGTTAAAATGAATTTCTAAGATAGAATATTCTAAACTGTATTAAGAGTGCTGAATAGCCTTAGATGATCCAGTGCTTGGCTTATAAGCCTGAATTTTATAATACAATCCAATCCTGAAGTGGAGATGCTATTTCTTACACTGATCTCATTCTTCATTTTGTCCAATTTTTATCACATACTCACTTCTCAAAAATCCATCTAAAATGAATGTATTCCTGCATTATTCTCCTGATGTGGACACAAATTTTAAAATTATGCAAATGAGGGCTGCAACAGTCTCACCAAAAATCTTTGCTATCTTTGACAATTCAGACCTTTGCAGTTTGTTATTTTCCACAATAATCTTAACTTTTAAGACTCATTCATATATTTCAGATATTTCCTAAACTTTAAGGAAAGTACAACCAAATTATCTAATTTCCTGTACAGTCCATATCCCCCTGTCAAATGCATTTTTCTTAACTGTAGTCAAATTAATCTTTTTTCTATACATCCAACAATCTTCCTAATTAAACTTTTATTAATACTGACTTCAGCAGATAAAATTCCTAAGCACTCTTGACTTCAACATTTTCACCGAGATTCAGTACCTCCCTTAAAACCTCACCTATGTACTCATTAAAACAACCATACTGTTCTCAGTAAACAACAAAATAAATCAAAAACTAAAAATTTATGACAGACAATAACTTACTTCACATTCCATTAGAATCATGTTTAGTTTGTCTTCTGAGAAAGCATTTCGGCCATTCTTATCATAAACTGCCCAGATGTTACTTGCAATAGCAGCTGTAACCCGGGCATCTCGATCTCCATATCCACTAAAAGCCAACAGGGCTCCCTCTAAATTCAGCAACCTGTAAATTATTGATTAGTACACATGAGACAAATCCTATCACAAAGTCTTTAATTCTACTCCCATTAACGAGATGAAGCATGTACAAAGAGCCTCTCAGTTCACTCTTACTTATCCATAGCTTATGTCCAGTATAATAACCTTTAAATTGTGGACAACACCTGACAATCTATCCTGGAACAATGGCCAACATGAAGTGATCTTTATCGAACTTTCCCACCTTTGTTTAACCCTTTCACAATTCCAAATGGATACTTATGACTTATGTAAGCTGAGTAATGCCTCTAGATGGATATTTAAACATTAGAGTTTCATGCTTCAATCTGAAGGCTGCATGCCAAACCTGGATAGGGGCTGGGGTGGCAGCATGCAATTTCTCCCCAAGGTCAGTCATCCTATTTTCCCTTTTTGTACTTGTTGACTGTTTCCCATGTTAGCGAGTTAGCATTAGGGACAGACAAAGAAAGGCTGCATTCACTCACATCCATCCTCTAGCTGTCATGTGTAATGCACTGAAATCACAACCCACTATCCAGAACCAGTCCCTACAGACTTTTTTTCCATGGTTTCCCTCAGCTGCTTCACATGCCCAAGTTCAGTCCACTTACAGCACGTCAACCCATGTACATCACATCGTTTCAATTCGCTCATCCTCCTGCATGTTCAGGCCCCAATCACTCAAAATCTTTTTCACTCCAACTTTCCATCTCCAATTGGTCTCCCCTTCTTGTCCTCTCTGCTTCTGAAACATATCCTCTTTGTCAACTGTTTCTCAGTCATTCT
>JAUUEF010504672.1:0-11138 GCA_032361405.1 Panulirus homarus
GTGTAGCACTCCTCCCAATGTAGCATTCCTATTATAGAACTCCTCCCAGGGAGTTTGTCACTCCTCCCAGTGTGCCACTCCCAGTGTGGCATTCCTTGTATGGCACTCCTCCCAGTGTGGAATCCTCCCAGTGCAGCACTCCTCTCAATGTAGCACTCCTTCCAATGTAGCACTTCTCCCAATGTGATACTCATAGTATGGCACTACTCCCAGTGTGGCAATCCTTCCCAGTGTGGCACTCATAGTGTGGCACTCCTCCCAGTACAATACTCCTTTCAATGTGACACTCCTTCCAGTTTGGCAATAATCTAAGTTTAGCACTCCTAGTGTGGCACTCGTCAAAATATGGCTCACCGAGTTTGGCTCTCCTCTAAGTATGGCACTCCTTCAAGTGTGGAACTCTTCTAAGAGTGTCACTCTTCCCAATGTGGCATTCCAGCCAGTGTGGCACTACTCCATATGGGGGACTCTTTCCAGTGTTGAACTCCTCTCAGAGTGACATTCCTCCTAGTGTGGTAACACTCAGTTTGGCACTCCTCCCAGTGTGGCACTCCTCCCAGTATGGCATTAACCCAAAGTGTGGTACTCCTCCCAGTGTGGCACTCCTCCCAGTTTGGCACTGCTCTCAGTTTGGGACTCCAATTGAGGCACTCCTCCTGTGGCACTCCTCCCAGAATAGCTCTCCTCACAGTTTGGTACTCCTCCCAGTGTGGCACTCCTACTAGTGTGGTTCCTCTTCAGTGTAATACTCCTCCCAGTGTAGCACTACTCCCACTGTAGCATTCCTATTATGGCACTAATCCCAGGGTGGCACTCCTCCCAGTGTAGCATTCCTCCAAGTATGTCACTCCTCCCAGTGTGGCATTCCTTGTATGGCACTCTTCTCAGTGTGGAAATCCTCGCAATGGCATACTCCTCTCAGTGTAGCATTCCTCCCAATGGAGCACTTCTCCTAGGGTGGTACTCGTAGTATTGCTTTCCTTCCAGTGTGGCACTCCTAGTGTGGCACTCTTCCCAGTGTGGCACTCATAGTGTGGCACTCCTCTTAGTACAATGCTCTTTTCAATGTGACACTCCTTTTAGTTTGGCAATAATCTAAATGTAGCACTCCTAGTGTGGCACTCGTCACAATGTGGCTCACCGAGTTTGCTTCTCCTCTCAGTATGGCACTCCTTCCAGTGTGGCACTCGTCTAAGAGTGGCACTCTTCCCAATGTGGCATTCCAGCTTGTGTGGCACTACTCCATATGGGGGACTCGTTCCAGTGTTGAACTCCTTTCAAAGTGACATTCCTCCCAGTGTGGCAACCCTCTCAGTGTGGCACTCCTCCCAGTATGGAATTAACCCAAAGCGTGGTACTCCTATTGTGGCACTCCTCCCTCCCAGTTTGGCACTACTCTCAGTGTTGGACTCCAAGTGAGGCATTCCTCCTGTGGCACTCCTCCCAATGCGGCACTCCTACTAGTGTGGCACTCCTTCCTTTTTAGAATTCTAGTATGGAACGCCTCCAACTGTGGTACTCCTCCAGTACAATACTCCTCCCAATGTAACAATCCTCCCAGCGTAGCATTCCAATTATGGGACTCCTCCCAGGGTGGCACTACTCCCAGTGTAGCATGTCACTCCTGCCAGTGTGGCACTCCTACCTGTGTGGTATTCTTTGTATCGCATTCTTCCAAGTGTGGCAATCCTCCCAGTGTAGAACTTCTCTCAGTGTAGCAATCCTCCCAATGCAGCACCCCTCCCAGTGTGGTACTTGTAGTATGGAACTAATCCTAGTGTTGCAGTCCTCCTAGTATGGCTCTCTTCCCAGTGTGGCACTCTTAGTGTGGCACTCTTCCCAGTACAATACTCTTTTCAATGTGACACTCCTTCCAGTTTGGCAATACTCCAAGTTTAGCACTGCTAGTGTGGCAATCGTCACAATATGGCTCACCGAGTTTGGCTCTCTTCACAGTATGGCACTCCTTCCAGTGTGGTACTCTTCCAAGTGTGGCTTTCTTCCCAATGTAGGATTCCGGCTAGTGTGGCACTACTCCTTCTGGGAGACTTTCTTGTGTTGAACTCTTCTCAGAGTGACATTCCTCCCAGTGTGGCAACCCTCTCAGTGTGGCACTCCTCCCAGTGTGGCACTACTCCTAGTATGGCACTAACCCAAAGTGTGGCACTCCTCCCAGTTTGGCACTACTCTGAGTGTGGGACTCCAATTGAGGCACTCTTCCTTCTGTGGCACTCCTCCAAGAATAGCTCTCCTCACAGTGTGGCACTCCTACCAGTACGGCACTCCTACTAGTGTGGCACTCCTTCCAGTGTGGAATCCTAGTATGGAACGCCTCCAAGCTCCAGTGTAATACTCCTCCCAGTGTAGCACTCCTCCCAGTGTAGTATTCCTATTATGGCACTCCGACCTGGGTGGCACTCTTCCCAGTGTAGCATTCCTCCAAGTATGTCACTCCTCCCAGTGTGGCACTCCTCCCAGTGTGGACTACCTTGTATGGCACTCTTCCCAGTGTAGGATTCCTCCCAGTGCAGCACTCCTCTCAGTGTAGCACTCCTTCCAATGTCGCACTCCTCCCAGTGTGGTACTCGTAGTATTGCTCTCCTCCCAGTGTGGCACTCCTCCCAGTGTGGCACTCTTTCCAGTGTGGCACTCATAGTGTGGCACTCCTCCCAGTGTGGCACTCCTCCCAGTGTGGCACAATACTCCTTTCAATGTGACACTCCTACCAGTTTGGCGATACTCTAAGTGTAGCACTCGTAGTGTGGGACTCGTCACAATATGTCTCACCGAGTTTGGCTCTCCTCCCAGCATGGCACTCTTTCCCATGTGGCACTCTTCCAAGAGTGGCACTCTTCCCAATATGGCTTTCCAGCTACTGTGGCACTACTCCATATTAGGGACTCTTTCCAGTGTTGAACTCCTCTCAAAGTGACATTCCTACCAGTGTGGCAACCTTCTCATTGTGGCACTCCTCCCAGTGTGGCAATCCTCCCAGGATGGCACTAACCCAAAGCGTGTTACTCCTCCCATTGTGGCACTCCTTACAGTTTGTCACTACTCTCAATGTTGGACTCCAAGTGAGGCACTCCTTCTGTGGCACTCCTCCCAAAATAGCTCTCCTCACAATGTGGCACTCTTCCCAGTGCGGCCCTCCTACTAGTGTGGCACTCCTTCCAGTTTGGAATCCTAGTATGGAACGCCTCCAAGTATGGTACTCCACCATTGTAATACTCCTCTCAGTGTAACACTCCTCCCAGTGTAGCATTCCTATTATGGCACACCTCCCAGGGTGGCATATCTCCCAGTGTAGAATCCTCCAAGTATGTCACTCCTCCCAGTGTTGCATTCCTCCCAGGGTGGCATTCCTTGTATGGCGTGTGTGTCACTACTCCATACGGGGGACTCTTTCCAGTGTTGAACTCTCAGAGTGACATTCCTCCCAGTGTGGCAACACTCTCAGTGTGGCACTCCTCCCAGTGTGGCACTCTTCCCAGTATGGCACTAACCCAAAGTGTGGTACTCCTCCAAGTGTGGCACTCCTCCCAGTTTGCCACTGCTTTCAGTGTGGGACTTCAATTGAGGCACTCCTTCTGTGGCACTCCTCACAGAGTGGCACTCCTCTCAGTGCGGCACTCATTTGGCACTTCTTTCTGTGTGGAACCCTAATATGGAACGCCTCCAAGTGTGGTACTCCTGCAGTGTAATACTCCTCCCAGTGTAACACTCCTCCCAGTGTAGCATTCCTATTATGGCACTCCTCCCAGGATGGCACTCCTCCCAGTGTAGTATTCCTCCAAGTATGTCACTCCTCCCAGTGTGGCACTCCTCCCAGTGTGGCATTCCTTGTATGGCACTCTTCCCAGTGCGGCAATCCTCCCAGTAAAGCACTCCTCTCAGTGTAGCACTCCTCCCAATGTAGCACTCCTCCCAGTGTGGCACTCCTCCCGTGTGTCACTCTTCCCAGTTGGGCACTCAGTGTGGCACTCCTCTCAGTACAATACTCCTTTCAATGTGACACTTTCCGGTTTGGCAATAATCTAAAAGTAGCACTCCTAGTGTTGCACTCGTCACAATATGGATCACCGAGTTTGGCTATCCTCCCAGTATGGCACTCCTTCCAGTGTGGCACTCTTCTAAGAGTGTCACTCTTCCCAATGTGGCATTCCAGCTAGTGCGGCACTACTCCATATGGGGAACTCTTTCCAGTGTTGAACTCCTCTCAGAGTGACATTCCTCCCAGTGTGGCAATACTCTCAGTGTTGCACTCCTCCCAGTTTGGCACTGCTTTCAGTGTGGGACTCCAATTGAGGTACTTCTGTGGCACTCCTCCTCACAGTGGCACTCCTCCCAGTGCGGCACTCCTAGTTTGGCACTTCTTCCAGTGTGGAATCCTAGTATGGAACGCCTCCAAGTGTGGTATTCCTACAGAGTACTACTCCTCTCAGTGTAATACTCCTCCCAGAGTAGCATTCCTATTATGACACTCCTCCCAGGATGGCACTCCTCCAAGTATATCACTCCTCCCAGTGTGGCACTCCTCCCAGTGTGGCATTCCTTGTATAGCACTTCCCAGTGTGGCAATCATCCCAGTGCAGCACTACTCTCATTGAAGCACTCCTCCCAATGTAGCTCTCCTCCCAGTGTAGCATCCTCCCAGTGTGGCACTCTTTCCAGTTTGGCACTCATAGTGTGGCACTCCTACCAGTACAATACTCCTTTCAATGTGACACTCCTTCCATTTTGGCAATAATCTAAGTGTAGCACTCCTAGTGTGGCACTCGTTAAAATATGGCTCACCGAGATTGGCTCTCCTCCCAGTATGGCACTCTTCTAAGAGTGGCACTCTTCTCAATGTGGCATTCCAGCTAGTGTGGCACTACTCCATATGGGGGACTCTTTCCAGTGTTGAACTCCTCTCAGAGTGACATTCCTCCCAGTGTGTCAACCCTCTCAGTGTGGCACTTCTCCCAGTGTGGCACTCCTCCCAGTATGGCACTAACCCAAAGTTTGGTACTCCTACCAGTGTGGCACTCCTCTTAGTTTGGCACTGCTCTCAGTGAGGGACTCCAATTGAGGCACTCCTCCTGTGCCACTCCTCCTAGAATAGCTCTACTCACCGTATGGCACTCCTCCCAGTGCAGCACTCCTACTAGTGTGGCACTTCTTCCAGTGTGGAATCCTAGTATTTAACGCCTCCAAGTGTGGTACTCCTCCAATGTATTAATCCTCCCAGTGTAGCACTCCTCCCAGTGTAGCATTCCTATTATGGCACTCCTCCCAGTGTAGCATTCCTCAAAGTATGTCACACATCACAGTGTGGCACTCCTCCTAGTGTGGCATTCCTTGTATGGCACTCTTCCTAGTGTGGCAATCCTCCTAGTGCAGCACTCCTCTCAGTGTAGCACTAATTCCAATGTAGCACTCCTCCCAGTGTGGTACTCGTAGTATGGCTCTCCTCCCAGTGTGGTACTCCTCCCGTATGGCACTCCTTCCAGTTTGGCACTGCTTTCAGTGTAGGACTCGAATTGAGGAACTCCTTCTGTGGCACTCCTCCTCACAGTGTGGCACTCCTCCCAGTGCGGGACTCCTTCTAGTTTGGCACTTCTTTCAGTGTGGAATACTAGTATGGAACGCCTCCAAGTGTGGTACTCCTGCAGTGTAATACTCCTCCCAGTTTAACACTCCTCCCAGTGTGGCACTCCTGCCAGTGTAGTATTCCTCCAAGTATGTCACTCCTTCCAGTGTGGCACTCCTTCCAGTGTGGCATTTTTTGTATGGCACTCTTCCCAGTGTGGCAATCCTCCTAGTGCAGCACTCCTCTCAGTGTAGCACTCCTCCCAATGTAGCACTCCTCCCAGTTTGGTACTCGTAGTATGGAACTACTCCCAGTGTTACCTTCCTCCTAGTATGGCACTCTTCCTAGTGTGGCACTTTTAGTGTGGCACTCCTCCCAGTACAATACTCCTGAAAGGAGTGTCACATTAAAAATGTGACACTCCTTTCAGTTTGGCAATACTCCAAGTGTAGCAATGCTAATGTGGCAATCGTCACAATATGGCTCACCTAGTTTGGCTCTCTTCCTAGTATGACACTTCTTCCAATGTGGCAATCTTCCAAGTGTGGCACCCTTCTCATTGTGGCATTCCAGCTAGTGCGGAACTACTCCTTGTGGGGGACTCTTTCCAATGTTGAACTCTTCACAGATTGACATTCCTCCCAGTGTGACAACCCTCTCAGTGTGGCACTCCTCCCAGTGTGGCACTACTCCCATTATGGCATTAACCCAAAGTGTGGAACTCTTCCCAGTGTGGCACTCCTCCCAGTTTGGCACTACTCTGAGTGTAGGACTCCAATTGAGGCACTCCGCCTTCTGTGGCACTCCTCCCACTCTCGTCACATTGTGGCACTCCTCCCATGCGGCACTCCTACTAGTGTGGCACTCCTTCCAGTGTGGAATCCTAGTATGGAACGACTCCAATTGTGGTACTCCTCCAGTGTAATACTCCTCCCAGTTTAGCACTCCTCCCAGTGTAGCATTCCTATTATCGCACTCCTCCCAGGATGGCACTCCTCCCAGTGTAGCATTCCTCCAAGTATGTCACTCCTCTCAGTGTGGCATTCCTTGTATAGCACTTTTCCTAGTGTGGCAATCCTCCCAGTGCAGCACTACTCTCAGTGTAGCACTCCTCCCAATGTAGCTCTCCTCCCAGTGTGGCACTCCTCCCAGTGTGGCACTCTTCCCAGTTTGGCACTCATAGTGTGGCACTCCTCCCAGTACAATACTCCTTTCAATGTGACAGTCCTACCAGTTTGGCAATAATCTAAGTGTAGCACTCGTAGTGTGGGACTCGTCACAATATGTCTCACCGAGTTTGGCTGTCCTTCCAGTATGGCACTCCTTCCCATGTGGCACTCTTCCAAGAGTGGCAATCTTCCCAATGTGGCTTTCCAATTATTGTGGCACTAGTCCATATTGGGGTTTTTCCAGTGTTGAACTTCTCTCAAAGTGACATTCCTCCCAGTGTGGAAACCCTCATAGTTTGGCACTCCTCCCGGTGTGGCATTCCTCCCAGGATGGCACTAACCCAAAGCGTGGTACTCCTCCCATTGTGGCACTCCTACCAGTTTGGCACTACCGTCAGTGTTGGACTCCAAGTGAGGACCTCCTTTTGTGGCACTCCTCCAAGAATAGCTCTCACAGTGTGGCACTCCTCCCAGTGCGGCACTCCTACTAGTGTGGCACTCCTTCCAGTGTGGAAACCTAGTATGGAGCGCATCCAAGTGTGGTACTCCTCTAGCGTAATATTCCTC
Organism: Panulirus homarus; assembly: GCA_032361405.1. Classification (NCBI taxonomy): domain Eukaryota; kingdom Metazoa; phylum Arthropoda; class Malacostraca; order Decapoda; family Palinuridae; genus Panulirus; species Panulirus homarus. The sequence continues at coordinate 7,312 of JAUUEF010504672.1, forward strand.
CCAGTGTAACACTCCTCCCAGTGTAGCATTCCCATTATGGCACTCCTCCCACTGTGGCACCCCTACCAGAATAGCATTCCTCCAAGTATGTCACTCCTCCTAGTGTGGCATTCTTTGTATGGAGACTTCTTCCAGTGTTGACCTCTTCTCAGAGTGACATTCCTCCCATTGTGGCAACACTCTAAGTGTGGCACTCCTCACAGTGTGGCAATTACACAAAGTGTGGTACTCCTCCCAGTGTGGCACTCCTCCCAGTTTGGCACTACTCTCAGTGTGAGACTCCAAGTGAGGCACTCCTTCTATGGCACTCCTCCCAGAGTATCTCTCCTCACAGTGTGGCACTCCTCCCAGTGCGGCACTCCTTCTAGTGTGGCACTCCTTACAGTGTGGAGTCCTAGTATGGAACCCCTCCAAGTGTGGTACTCCTACAGTGCAATACTCCTCCTAGTGTAGCACTCCTCCCAATGTAGCATTCCTATTATAGCACTCCTCCCAGGGTGGCACTCCTCCCAGTGAAGCATTCCTCCAAGTTTGTCACTCCTCCCAGTGTGGCACTCCCAGTGTGGCATTCCGTGTATGGCACTCCTCCCAGTGTGGCAATCCTCCCAAAGCAGCACTCCTCTCAATGTAGCACTTCTCCAAATGTGGTACTCGTAGTATGGCACTATTCCCAGTGTGGCAATCCTCCCAGTGTGGCATTCTTCCCAGTGTGGCAGTCATAGTGTGGCACTCCTCCCAGTACAATACTCCTTTCAATGTGACACTCCTTCCAGTTTGGCAATAATCTAAGTGTAGCACTCCTAGTGTGGCACTCGTCAAAATATGGCTCACCGAGTTTGGCTCTCCTCCCAGTATGGCACTCCTTCCAGTGTGGCACTCTTCCAAGAGTGGCACTCTTCCCAATGTGGCATTCCAGCTAGTGTGGCACTACTCATTGTGCGGGACTCTTTCTAGTGTTGAACTCCTCTCAGAGTGACATTCCTCCCAGTGTGGTAACCATCTCAGTGTGGCACTCCTCCCAGTGTGGCACTCCTCCTTCTGTGGTACTCCTCCCAGAATAGCTCTCCTCACAGTGTGGCACTCCTCCCAATGCGGCACTCTTACTAGTGTAACACTCCTTCCAGTGTGGAATCCTAGTATGGAACGCATCCAAGTGTAATACTCCAACTAGTGTAGCACTACTCCCAGTGTAGCATTTTTTTTATGGCACTACTCTCAGGGTGGCACTCCTCCCAGTGTAGCATTCCTCCAAGTATATCACTCCTCCCAGTGTGGCAAATTCCATTTATGGCACTCTTCCCAGTGTGGTAATCCTCTCAGTGCTATACTCTTCTCAGTGTAGCACTCCTCCCAATGTAGCATTCCTACCAGTGTGGTACTCGTAGTATGGCACTACTCCCAGTGTGGCACTCTTCCCAGTGTGGCATTCATAATGTGGCACCCCTCCGAGTACAATACTCCTTTCAATGTGACACTCCTTCCAGTTTGGCAATACTCCAAGTGTAGCACAATATGGCTCACTGAGTTTGGCTCTCCTACCAGTATGGCACTCCTTCCAGTGTAACACTCTTCCAAGTGTGGCATTCCAGCTAGTGTGGCACTACTCCTTGTGGGGGACTCTTTCCAGTGTTGAACACTCAGTGACATTCCTCCTCGGGTAGCACCATCTCATTGTGGCACTCCTCCCAGTGTGGCACTAACCCAAAGTGGTACTCCTCCCAGTGTGGCATTCCTCCCAGTTTGGCACTACTCTCAGTGTGGGACTCCATGTGAGACACTCCTGTGGCACTCCTCCCAGAATAGCTCTCCTCACTGTGTGGCACTCCTCCTAGTGCGGCACTCCTACTAGTGTGGCACTCCATCCAGTGTGGAATCCTAGTATTACTCCTCCAGTGTAATACTCCTCCCAGTGTTGCACTCCTCCCAGTGTAGCATTCCTCCAAGTATGTCACTCCTCCCAGTTTGGCACTCATCCAAGTGTGGCATTCCTTGTATGGCGAGTGTAACAGTGTTCCCAGTGTTGAACTCCTCTCAGAGTGACATTCCTCCCAGTGTAGCAACCCTCTAAGTGTGGCAATCCTCCCAGTGTGGCACTCCTCCCAGTATAGCAATAACCCAAAGTGTGGTACTCCTCCCAGAGTGGCACTACCAGTTTGGCACTACTCTCAGTGTGGGACTCCAAGTGAGGTACTCCTCCTTCTGTGGCACTCCTCCCAGAATAGCTCCTCACAGTGTAGCACTCCTCCTACTAGTGTGGCAATCCTTCTAGTGTGGATTCCTAGTATCGAACGCCTCCAAGTGTAGCACTCCACCAATTGTAGCATTCCTATTATGGCACTCCTAGGGTGGCACTCCTCTCCGTGTAGCATTCCTCCAAGTTTGTCACTCCCAGTGTGGTATTCCTTGTATGGCACTACTCCTAGTGTGGCACTCCTAATGTGGCACTCTTCCCAGTGTGGCACTTATAGTGTGGCACTCCTTTCAATGTGACACTCTTTCCAAACTCTAAGTGTAGCACTCCTAGTGTGGCACTCGTCATAATATGGCTCACCGAGTTTGGCTCTCCTCTCAGTATAGCACTCCTTCCAGTGTGGCACTCTTCAAAGAGTGGCACTCATCCCAATGTGGCATTCCAGGTAGTGTGGCAGTACTCCATCTTGGGGACTTTCCAGTGTTGTACTCCTCTCAGAGTGAAATTACTCCCAGTATGGCAACCCTCTCAGTGTGGCACTCCTCCCAGTGTGGCACTCCTCCCAGTATGGCACTAACCCAAAGTGTGGTATTCCTCTCATTGTGGCACTCATTCCAGTTTGGCCCTACTCTGAGTGTGGGACTCCAAGTGAGGCACTCCTGTGGCACTCCTCCCAGAATAGCTCTCCTCAGTGTGGTACTTCAACCAGTGCAGCATTCCAACTAGTGTGGCACTCCTTCCAGTGTGGAATCCTAGTATAGAACGCCTCCAAGTGTAATACTCCTCCCAGTGAAGCTTTCCTATTATGGCACTCCTCCCATGGTGGCACGCCTCCCAGTGTAGCATTCCTCCAAGTATGTCACTCCTCCCAGTGAGGCACTCCTCCCAGTGTGGCATTCCTTGTATGGCACTCTTCAGAGTGTGGCAATCCTCCCAGTGCAGCACTCCTCTCAGTGTAGCACTCATTCCAATGTAGCACTCCTCCCAGTGTGGTACTCCACCTGGTGTGGCACTCTTCCCAATGTGGCACTGGTAGTGTGGCACTCCTCCTAGTACAATACTCCTTTCAATGTCATACTTCTTCCAGTTTGGCAATACTTTAAGTGTAGCACTGCTAGTGTGGCACTTGTCACAATATGGCTCACCGAGTTTGGCTCTCCTCCCAGTATGGCACTCCCAGTGTGGCACTCTTCCAAGTATGGCACTAACCCAAAGTGTGGTACTCCTCCCAATGTGGCACTCCACAGTTTGGCATTCCTTGGATGGCAATCTTCCCAGTGTGGCAATCCTCCCAGTGCAGCTCACCTCTCAATGTAGCACTCCTCCCAATGTAGCACTCCTCCCAGTGTGGTACTCGTAGTATGGCACTACTCCCAGTGTGGCACTCCTCCTAGTGAGGCACTCTTCCCAGTGTGGCACTGGTAGTGTGGCACTCCTCCCAATACAATATTCCTTTCAATGTGACACTTCTTCCAGTTTGGCAATTCTCCAAGTGTAGCACTCTTAGTGTGGCATTCGTCACAATATGGCTCACAGAGTTTGGCTTTCCTCTCAGTATGGCACCCCTTCCAGTGTGGCACTCATCCAAAAGTCGCACTCTTCCCAATGTGGCATTCCAGCTAGTGTGGCACTACTC
>JAUUEF010504783.1:0-11225 GCA_032361405.1 Panulirus homarus
TAGATAAATAGATATATGGATAGACAGATAGATAAATAGATAGATAGATAGATAGAGAGAGAGAGAGACCAATCATTTACACATTGTGGTACGTCCATTGTTACTGACATCATGCTCAGCAGCCAAAACAAATGGCTCCACATTTATCCCCATAATCAACACCAACCCTGACCAAGAGATACTCGCAGCTTGTTCACAGTAACCAAGCCCAACACATTTCCCCAGTAACCCACACTATCCACACCCACCATAACCAAGGCAAACACTCGCCATCATTACACTCTATCGCTCCCCCACACCATCCAAGTCAGCCATTACAGGAAGTATCTGCCTTATAGGTTGCATCCATTTACCGAGAGAGCCTCACTTCCGTTACACTATCCACACTATTGATACAACCCTCTCTCTACCTTACCTTCATTATCAAGGCTAAAGCTAATTTTACACGTTGAAAACGAACGCATCGAAGCCGCAAGGTGAAGACGGGGAGAAGAGGCCCGAATAAACAGACCACAAATGAGGCAGCGGCCAGTTATAACCACACACACACACACACACACACACACACACACACACACACACGTCAACTTGTTCGCCACACACTGGCAAGGGAATGACGAGGCGGTCAACTTTGCTCGCCACACACCAGGAACTAGATGAAAAGGACTCTCTGGTTTAAGTCTTAACTTATGCCCCAGGGGCTTACCCATCACCAGGCTACCAGACGCACACAAGAAGTGAAACTATTAATTTTCAAAGCCTATTCTCCAATAGCAGCACTAAAAAAAATACTGACCTAACAAACTCCACAGTCTGGACAATAGTGGCAATTAGTCAACCACTGTGTACGTAAACACAACGAGAATCCACGAGCGTTGTCACACCACACGTTGAGACATCTCCCAACACCTACAACACTCTAACCCTCAGAGCCCGACGCCACAAACCCTTGGATATGCTGGCCATACCTATGACCTGACTCTCAGGGGCGGGTCAAGGTCATGGCAATATTCCCAAGGGTCGTACCATCGCGCTCAAGGGATTAAGAAACACAAGGCCGTATTCAAATATATGAACCCGTGAAAATACAATACTCCAATCGGTAAAAGCAGCATGAAAATTTGGTGTGTGTGTGTGTGTGTGTGTGTGTGTGTTTACCGCCGCTTCTGGGAAGCACCTGCTCTTGACGGCAGTTGATTTGATTCCTGGACCAATTCGTCATCCCATTATCAGCAGCATGATTTCACCACCGGCAGCATTCCCACCTCCTCTGAAAACCATTTTATCTAAATGAGTCAGAAATACTTTGTGTGTGTGCGCGAGCGTGCCCGTGTTGTGTGCTGGTGTAAGCTAATATCATAATCATCTATTTACACAAGTGGGTGTATGCTCTCGGCAGACCAAAACACCGAGATGAACTGTGGCTTTTAATCTGTGCCGAACTTTACTTATTACCGACACTGGATGGACAACAGACACTATTAATTTGTTGAATCACTTACAAATCATCGGCCATACTTATAAACCCTGTGGAAATTTCAGTGCACTCGGCGAAAACTATGTTTCATTTACAATGGCACGATGAATGATTTATGAACACGAGAGAGAGTATACCGTCCAAACACATGACACGTCATACCTATAACTTCCTGCCACCCAGGTTATCAACGTCCTCGGTGCGTAGCTTCTCTACACTACAGCTAAAAACCATCACTACCGGGAAACATACTCAAATGACATGCACTATTTTTTTTTGGGAAAAAAAAGAAGCCGAATGTGAGTAAAAAGAGAACAAGGGTAGAGTCAATTAAAATCATTCAGAGCAAATATACTGCTGGCCACGAAAAGATTCGACTCCACGTGACTGATTAAATCATTTTGATCAAAGATATCGATATTCAAAAAGCGCTGTTCATGTAAATAATTACAAGTATGCAAATTAGGTATACTATACTGGCAATGCGTGAGGCAGAGTCGGTCAGCAAAGCTGATGACGCTGCCACGTAGATATGTCCAGAGGGAAGAACCAGCTGACAGAACAAATGGAATTAGCTGATGGGAGGAATGTCGCCCTCCCCGCGGCTGTCTCTATGGGGCCAACAAGGACGCGCCTCTTGACCTCCTTACCAGTGCTTAACCCCGTGGCACCTACGTTCTTTCTATCCAGTGTTTTTCGTCCATCTCATCCTTACTTTTTCTGCAGCTTAGACCAGTATACAATTCCTAATAAAACATCATTTGCAGTTCAACACATATTCTCGCCTCTTGCAGTTTACCGGTGAGTAACCTCCCACTTTAAGTGACAGCCTACTAAGAACTGTGGGGTAAACGTTTCCAGTAGGACCACTGGGTGGGTCTACAGGCCAACACAACGTTCCAACATAACATATAACCCAAGAAAAGGACATCTAGACACAAACCAGGAGATTTACGGCTAGGAAAGTACGATATTGAAAGCACTACTAACAAGGAGTGATGTGAACTCGCTGAACTAAGATTCTAGGGTTTGGCTAATGAGAGTAAACAATATGAAATAATCAGCCAAAGTAGCGAATTATCTACAAATAACTGAAGATATGCGAAATGAAGATCTATAATTTGAATATAAAAGATCTGAATTTTGTAATGCTGAAGTAACTGAGAATGATTACTTAAAAATGGGACAGACTCCTGGGAAGAATGGAAATCAGTTAAACAGAAAAATGGAAGCTGAAGACAAGGTATCAAAACCTTACTGTATGAATATAAACTCCCGAAATCTAAATCTCTCATTGACATTTCTTCCAATGAACAAATTTATTGGGCTTAAAATACCTTAACGATAAAAAAAACCGCGAAGTTTATCCCCCGTTATACGTCTAAAGATGCTGACTTTACAACCTTAGGAAAGCGACACGAAAAAAAAAAAAAAAAGAAAAAATCCCTCCATTTCAACTAGCCTGGATTTCGTATCTAATTTCAGTTATCATCCACTAAAACACACTAATGCATTTCTCTGGTGATTCGTAATCATCTGCCAAGGTTTTACTTTCCAAGGAGACTACAGCAACCCAGCCAAGCATTAGCAATAAAGAAGCGGGTAGGCAGCAGGCATTGCCCAGCCAGGGAACGGCTACAATGACCAGACACCAACCAGTAGCTCATCACCACTAACACGACAGTAAGTGCCAGCAGGAGGGAGGGACCACAGCCTCCACCACCACCACCACATGACAGATACAAGGCTCCTCTATTCGACCACATGCTGACATATGCACGTACGTGTTCCTCCATAGGCACAAATATCAGACATACACACAAAAAAGAGACAAATATTCACGAAAGTAGAGACGCGACCACAAACAACATTCAAGGGGAGAAAGGAGACGATAAAACAACATTGATGGAGAAGAGAACCAGACAGAGGACTAGTACCAATATCGACAGAGTACACAGTCAACTGTACGTGACGGCCAGAGTCCAGCATCCCCTGTAATGGAAGGGAGACACAGCTTATGGGGGTTAACATGGCCTCCCACGCCCACTTCACAGCCAAGCCCTTGCCACTCTCCCTCCCTCCCCTGCCCACACCACTCTCATTCGGCGCTCACAAGGCTGGCGTCATTCCCAGCCATGGTTTCTGGGAGAAGCCGGCCCAACAGCTCTGGTCTATCGCAGGCCAGTAGGGGAACATGACCAATATAATCAATTTCAGCCAATTTCCCCTGCTTCTGGCGTTTTGTTGTGAGCGGCGTGTCGTGGAGGCGGCCAGCCCGGCTCACAAGGCTGTCTCACCTTTAACTCTGCACCCTCTTCTCCCTCACCGCCTCTCCCACAAAACCGTCTTAAAAAGTCCCGACTCCCCCTCTCCCATCGCTCCTTCATAATATATGTGTTTCTTTCCTTGCTCCCTCTCCCTCCTCCCTCTCACCGTCTTGCCTCAGTCTGTGCTCCCTGCCTCCTCCCCTCTAATCTAGTCAATGAGACTCCCACTTGCCCTCAACTTCCTCCAAGTTACCGTGTCTTCATGCAGCCTTCCCCTGGCTGAACTCCCCAGGGACCCCCATTACTCCCTGTCTCCATCACCACACTCACTGCAAGTCCCTAATGATGGTGTTTTTCTCCCTATTTTCGTCCTTTCTTCTTCATACAATCAGGCCATCTCCATCAGACTTCTTGCTCCCCTCCCTCAGGACTCTTACTGTTCCCTTTCTCCCTCTACATCTGACCGCTACACCCTTGCCTCAGGCCTTCCTGTTTTCCCTGAACCTCTCAGGTACCTCCTAACATCCACCAGGACTGCTCCCTTCCTTCTAACAACATAAGGCTCTGGCTCCTGCAATATTCATTCTAGAAGGTACTATAAAGAGACCTGCAACATAGTCACAAGATGGCTTATGTATTCCTCAAAAGACAATGATATTAAGAGTATGGAAGAGGGAGGGCGCTACTGGCCGTGACGCCCTCCGGGATGTGGCCTGGGGGCTGGCTCAAGCTCTCAATCTGGTCGGCTTCCTGCGGGCCTGACACATCCTCGCCGTAATCCACGTCGCCAGTCTCTCCCTCTCCGGCCGGCCCGCCCGCCGACCACCACCACCGTCGGCGCCGCCTCCCACACCACACCTCCAGTTATATCACTATCGCCATCTCTCTACGACAAGTCATACGCCAGGCAGAGTTCTACAATTACACATACTTGACAACACCTTTCTATGAGCCGACCCCCCTGAGCACGACGGTCATATTCTAGGATTGTAGGATACAGGTCAAGAAGTCGTAACACTGCTCAAAATGTTAAGGACCTTTAATGTATTCTGGACATTAATGTATACGTGAATGAACGTACACGTTTTGCCAGAAAGGAACACAGCAATTCACAGGGTCTCCTCTCAGTCGCGATACATACTCTGGGCCCAGGCTCATGCCTGCGCTTATCAAGATGTACAAGAGCATCTTATCAAATGACGTCTTACTGGAGGAGAGCAAGTGTCTTATAACATGTGGGAGGAAGCAATGTCTTGTAACGTGAGGCGGGCAATAGTCTCCTGTAACATAAGAGAGGCAACACTGTCCTGTAACATAAGGAAGCGAACAATGTCCTGTAACATAAGAGAGGCAACAATGTCCTGTAACATAAGGAAGCGAACAATGTCCTGTAACATAAGAGAGGCAACAATGTCCTGTAACATAAGGAAGGGAACAATGTCCTGTAACATAAGAGAGGCAACAATGTCCTGTAACATAAGGAAGGGAACAATGTCCTGTAACATAAGGAAGGGAACACTGTCCTGTAACATAAGGAGGGGAACAATATCCTGTAACATAAGGAAGGGAACAATGTCCTGTAACATAAGGAAGGGAACAATGTCCTGTAACATAAGGAAGGGAACAATGTCCTGTAACAAAAGGAAGGTGACACTGTCTTGTAACAAGATAGCACCTGCTGAGATTAAAATACCACCTGGTCAGGCAGAGACTAACTGCACACATGCATCAGAATCCTGATACTGTACTGCCTGATGAAATAATAACAACGTCTCACGTGAATAAAACCAGACTCCTGTTCATTATCAAAACCTCTGGGGTTACATGACAGTAAAACATAAACATGTGAACATCGCATATGAGCGTCCCAGTTACAGACACACAAACTAATGAGATCCAACATCTATCTACCCGGTAGATAGACACCCCAAAGAGATAAGAGTAGCTTTCTGGTCGCGTACACGGAGCAGATGGGAGAGATACAACACCCTCCCAGATGGTCAGATACAACACCCTTCATGGTGGGGAGATACAATACCCTCCACTTAAATTTAGACTCAGCCGGAGACGTGTCCTAAGGTCCAATCAGAGAGATACGACAGCGGCATTACGGCAGCCTGGAGACCAGGCAGAGATAGAACAGCACTACGTTTGCGTGGAGACCAAGCGGAGATCAGAAGTGAGTGGATACCAGGTGCAGAGGTGTAACAAAGGCCCTGCTGGGGAAGTACAGCGTTCTGTTATGGTAAAGAACTCACAAGAGGGGTCAAACATGACAACATGGAAAGAAAGGAAACTGTATTAGGCCTGTTGGTCCATGAGAGTCAGTTCCTCTTCACACACGCCCACTCTTATTCATTCATGAACCTTACAACTCTGAACCTGAAACTTTCTTTTTCGCTTCTCAGTTTAGCCCACTCACCAAAAATTGCTTCCAAAACAATACTTTCTTGCATGTATCTTGGTCAAATACACATCTGTGGAGTTTTAAAGCCACCGCTCGGAGTGTTCTTACTTGGATATTCCGAGTGAGGCATTCCATTGGTATCCCTGTGTTGAAGTGTCATCCATCTTACTATGCCCCGTATCTAACGATCTCATCCACGTTGGTATCCCCTGGTATCTAAGCGTTATCCATGTTAGTATCCCCTGGTATTTAAGTGTCTTCCATGTTGGTATCCCCTGGTATTTAAGTGTCATCCATGTTGGTATCCCCTGGTATTTAAGTGTCATCCACGTTGGTATCCCCTGGTATTTAAGTGTCGTCCACGTTGGTATCCCCTGGTATTTAAGTGTCATCGATATTGGTATCCCCTGGTATTTAAGTGTCATCCATGTTAGTATCCCCTGGTATTTAAGTGTCATCCATGTTAGTATCCCCTGGTATTTAAGTGTCATCCATGTTAGTATCCCCCTTATTCAACAATATCATCCATGTCGGCATCCTCTGTATCCAACAAACTCTTCCATATGTACGTAAAGACATCCTAACAATCGACGAAAACACCAAACCTGCCGTCTGTATATAAGTTCCCAGCACGAGAAACCGAGACACTAATATTAACAACACAGCTTAATTCTTAAAGTAAAATGCGCATACTTAGTGGGTAACTGAAGAAAAGGTGTTCCAAGTGCTTACCTGATGTAGTGACGGCTAACTCAACATCATCAGTTCCAAGCGTCGAAAACATTTCTTAATATTTCGAGGTTTGAGCAATTTCAATTTCAGTTCACACGTTGCAACTAGTGCCAGTAAAACGGACTAGAAAATCATAAGTGTCTTGATACAAATGAAATTTCTTGAACCCCAACTCTCACACTAACGCTTCTGAGAATTGTCTGAACTTGACAACGTCTGGTGGTGTCAGCAAGTTTTTTGCGCACTCCACTGACACGTTTCTACTTTCTTGATCTCCTGATAAATTTTGCAAAAAATATATTTGGGGTACTATGAGACGTCATCTATTAAAAATTCATCATGGCTGGGGTAATGTGAAATCCTCTGCAATCTTGATAATTGCACAGCAAATAATTTAGGTTGACCCTGATCACAGAGCACCACCGTAAGCATGAAACTGATGTACAGAGGAGAATAGGGTAATGATTTGACTTCCCTGCGCTATATCATTTATTGATTAAATGGTTTCTCCATTGATCCTATAGATGTGCTAATCACCAATATTCCTACATATTTAGATGTGTGAAAAAGAAGCGTAAAATGATTTAGATGGATGAAAGAAAAGCGCAAAATATGCAACTTTAGGTTACGTTGGGTCGAGTTAGGTCAAGTTAGGCAATGCCAGCAATACTACTTCTCAAGCTAACTAAACCTGATCTTGCTTATTTTGTGAGGGAATATATAATTTCAATCATCAAACGTCCTAAAACATCGCTAGCTGTAAGAAATTCCCTTGTGTTGATTTATCCGAAAATAATGTAAACTATAATGAAGGGATAAAAAGAATAGGTAAACTTTGTGACAGCTTCTATTTGTGCTTGACTAATGGTAGTGTCACAGGATAGTAGTCAGTGTTGCTGAGTCCAGATTATGTTTCCTTGATACATTCACCAGTTTAGTTAGGTTTCTGCACACTTGCTTGTTGCTGCACGACATTGAACGCCGCTAACCTTTTACAATTATTCCTCCAGCGAATTCTAAGGTCAAAAGGATTTCAGTGTCATCAGTGTAATGTTGATCATGTTTACCAATCAGCAGTATAAAAGCGTGCTATCTCTTAAATGGTAATGTTAAAAACAAAAGTATTGGACCAATTTTTATTGTATTGAACCACTATCAAAACTTCACCGAAATGGTACTCACCAACTTGTTACGCTTGCGACGGTCCTCCGAATCCGATGAATCGGAGGAGGAGGAGGAGGAGGACCTGGCGTGCCTGCGCGCACTGGCCCTCTTGCTGTACTTGCGCACCCCAGACACCCGGCTCTGGCCAAGCAAGCACAACACAGGTATTAGGACAAACAAAAGTCTACTCTAGAAGCTATACAGCTACACCTAGATTACATTCCAGTTTAATCACTTTACAGCAGAACCCAATGTATTGCTGATTTAAAGGCATATTTCACATTTACGATTCTGAATTCATTTTTGTGAAAGTATGGCATTGTTCATTTTCAAGTTCAAACAATGAAAATTATAGCTATGATGTACTGACGACTCAAGTATGTATACCACAAATTAGACTAACATTGGTCATTAGATACAGTACATTAACAAACTAATTTAGTAAAACAACAAGAGGCTAATAACTTCTCAAACTTTTCCCCAATAATGATAACATTAGCTGATAACAGTAATAAGGTAGCGTTATCATAGTTCAACTGATTGGAGAGGTCCCCTCCCTCGCTGTTAAAGGCCCTATATTTCGTACACTAATAGGGGTACTTCCAAACTACCTCTGGTATTTACCTTCATTTTTTTAACTACTGGGGTTACCTTCCTTCACTCACTGTCTGAAGTACTTTCCTTCTTTCGCTCTACTTGAGGTAGTTTCCTTCCTTTCCTATCTACCTTAGGTATTTCATTTCCTTCCACAGTTACTCGGGTTACTTCCCTAGCTACATGGGGTACTCTCTACCTGTCAACTATTGGTACTCTGCTACAAGAGGTACTTCCCATCTGTCCTCACCTGCACAGGAGCGACGCACAAACCCGTCCGGCGATCCACCTCGGCAACCTGTAAAGTAATAGATCATGTCAGAGTAATCTATCATCCTGAGTAGCTATCATGGTGGAGATAACTACAGTGGCAGCTGTGATGATTTATAATGACGCTTGCGATGATTTATGTGGTACTGACGATCGTGGTACATGGAAGTACATGAGGATAAGTAACAGAAAACTTGATGGTCACTGGCGCTGTCATCTGCTGAAGGACAGTGATAGTAATCCTAAATTCTTAAATTTCACAAAGACGGAGATAGGCTAGTAAAGCACGCGTTGAATATGAGAGCTGAAGGCAACAATAACGAAGACAAAACTTTTAATGTGAATATTAGAACTTGCAATACTGCTAATAATGAATGATGGTCAGCTGGAACTTAACACAAATATTTGACAACAACTACGATCTTCTAATCAATGGAACAAGAAACTGAATTCCGTGCAAAATGTCCAAAGCATCGCCATCGACACATTTGATCTTCTCTAGCGTGATGTTATCATGCATCACATAACAAAACCTCTCAACATGCAGTTCATCCATGTATTCAAACTCGTCACTAAATAGAAAAAATGCACAAACTCTCTAACGTACAGCAATTTCACGAACTAATAGCGAATTTATAGTCACATTTCGTCATTCTTGCTCGAATACGGACCTTATCGTTACACAACACATATCCTTCCAAAATTATCTAGGACAGTCACACACTTGCTGACCTGTGCTAAGATTGAGAATAAGGAGAATTAGGGGGAAAAAACGCAAAAATTGAAAATAATGCATCAAACAACTCACACAGTATCTGCTGTGCTTCCTCATAAACCTCCTCGGCGGAAAAAATGTAAATGATATGTTTGTCCAAGGCCGAACTTTATACTAGAAAGGTGACGAAACGCGTACGATCACAGCATTCAATCTTTACCTTAGAGAAAGTGTTGTATCGTTCCGCAGACAACAGGTATCAGGGTCAGTGGGCGATGGAACAATGGTGTGAAGTTCTTGACACCGAATCAAAATGAGTGTCACTGAAAATGTAATGTCCAGGCAGAGCCTCACTGAGGGTTCTGTCACCATCCTACATTTTGTATTTTCCTGACCTTTTCTTGATAACACATAAGAATCCTCCAAGAAACTCCTCCTAATTCTTCATCTCCCCATCAAATCAACATTCCCAAGCACCACACATCAAACCCTTACTTAAATTCATCTTCTAAAACCCATCCCAGTCACTCAGCACATCGAGAACCCTCCGACAAACCCGTCTGATATTCAGGTCCATCAATTCATCTGGTTAACAATGTGAAGAAAAACATTCGTGCCTTTATCTTCAGCTACCTGGACCCTCCTTGTAGGGTCCACCTGACAGATATGTTGGTATTTTTTTCAAGACATAAAACTGAGACAGTGAGATGGTGACGGAGACATAGATGTGACAGACATAGATGTGACAGACATACTGAAAGACATTGCCTTGCGTATAAAAGTATCGCTTAACTAGTCAACGTTGGACGTGATTTGTGTATTTACGGGAATAGTCTCTAAAAGATAGAGAAAACCGACATAAAGATAAGAAACAGGAATACATAGTCAGACAGTGATAGGTAAATGGAGGAATCTTTCTACAGTACGAGCGAGGCTAGGCTGTAAACCTCCGCAAGGTACAATGCACCTATGAACGCCAGTAGGTAGTACAATACATATCACTGATGACGGTGCATGTCGCCAGCAGAGCAACGCGCTTTTTTTTTTTTTTTTAATGTACTGTTGTTGTTGCTGCGCGTCTCCTTTGTTTTTATGGTGAACCTGAGATGCTTTTGTTTGTACGAGTACTTTTTTTTTTTTTCCAAAGCAAGTCTATGCTGCGGGCAATGAATCTCCTGATGTACTTTTGTCTTTCGGTGAGTCCTCTGCCATGCGTTTTTGTTGTGTACTGCTAATGTGTTTTTGTTGTGGAGAGTTCAGACCGGGAGATAATATTGTTGGGGATGATAAAAGAAAATTGATGCTGTGAGAGAGAGAGAGAGAGAGAGAGAGAGAGAGAGAGAGAGAGAGAGAGAGAGAGAGAGAGAGAGAGAGAAAAGACCTCTCTCGCATTCAACACTTTGTAATCTAACTATCCAAAACTGGCGACCTCACAACCGACTGTTTCAGCTTGCTCCTCTCTCGTTTTACTTGGCTACAACAGCAGTAACCGGCTTCAGTAAACTCTTGAATCTAAACAGTTGCCGCATCATTTTTGTCTCTCTCTCTCTCTCTCTCTCTCTCTCTCTCTCTCTCTCTCTCTCTCTCTCTCTCTCTCTC